>PVJC01001255.1:0-97536 GCA_004026665.1 Murina feae
ATGTGTGAGGAGCGTGCATATGTGTGAGGAGGGTGCGTGTGTGAGGAGGGTGCACACGTGAGGGGAGGTGTGTGCGTGAGGACTGTGCGCGTGTGGGAGATGCGTGTGAGGAGATGCACGTGTGAGTTCGTGAGGGAGGTGGACACGCGTGGGAAGGCGCCTGCAGGCCTGGGCAGGAGGCTGAGGGCGAGGCAGGGGGCAGGGAGCAGGCGCCTGGAGGGGTGAACCTGAAGCTGGGGGAGTGGGACCCAGGAGACTGAAGGAAGGGGTGGGGGCTGCACAGGCAGGGCGGGACCAGGCTGAGAGCAAGGGCGGGCGCACACCGTGGGGGGGACCTCTGGAGTTCCCGTTAGGGTTGGAGGCTGGAGGAGAAGGGCTGTGACGAGAAGGAGCAGCGGCAGTTGTGGTGTCAGGAGAGAACATGCCCTGAGACGAGGAATGGAGTCATTTTAAGTACATGGAAATGTGGGGCTTAGGATGACACCTTCTAGAATGGGAAGAGTTCAAGGACAGGAAATTGTGAGACAAGTGAAATGATGGCGGCGACTGGTAACCTGGCTGAGAAATTAGGGTCAGTCGGGCATTCTTGGGGAAGATGACTTGGTTATCGGGATAAATGGCTTGGTTCAGAGGACGTCTGCACACACCTTCCAGGCGGTGGGTTGGGTCTGCGTGTCATGTCACAGGACTGATGCCCAGGCAAGGGCTGGGAATGTTATCCTCCAACCAGAAAGAGTGGGAACATAGTGCCTCTTTTTTCTTCTCCTGCTTTAGCAACCTGCTACCGCAAGGACTTCCGCGCTGTGGTTCCGTGGAGTTGGGCGTATTTCTCTTATATCTTCTTTTTGTGTTTTTTTTTTCTTGCTGTCTCTTTAGAGTGTGAACATGGCTACGCCTCCACGTTTCCCTCCATGCCGAGCCCCCGGCTGCAGCATTCGAAGCCCCCACGGAGGTTGAGCCGGGCACAGAAACACAGCAGCGGGAGCAGCACCACCAGCACTGCCAACAGGTAGCAAGTTGGGGGGGCTTAGAGAGGACAGTGGGAGGGAGCGGGGGAGGGAGCACGCACACACTCAGGGACCAGAGCCAGGCCTGCTGACCCAAGGTCTCTAACACCAAGGGTAGAGCAGCACTGCTTGGCCAGCTGCGTCCTTTTACCAGCCCCCCTCCCCCACTTTTAATATAATGAAGTGCAGGAACCAGAACCTGACATGGTGTAGAAGGGAAGGAATAGAACCTGGAAGGACAAACCAAACAACTTGTTGTTCCTGTTATGCATTTCAAACATTGGTCAAGTAGGGGAGCCAAGAATTAAATTCCAATGCTGGCATACTTGGGAAAGAGTGCCGTTAGTCCTTTTGTAAGGGGACACTGTAGACTTCCTGTCTGTCATGGGATTGAGTGGGAGGTCTATGAGTTAGAGGGGCAGTGGGCCGACAGGCTTTGCAGCGTGTATACATGCATGCAGCCGCAGGCTAAACGTAAGCTTGGGCCCAGCTTTAAACTTGGGATGATCCAAGAAGAATTTCTTAAAATCAGAAATATCTCAGGCAGGGCATAAAGCAGAATTAAGGGTTTTGTTAAAGGGTTTTGTTAATGCAGACATATTGTATTAGGTACAGTAGGACGTTAGTGGGCATGGTCTGTTGGTTGTTTAAGGATGAAGGGGAAGAACATGCCATGAAGGTTTTGCCTTTTATTTATTAATAAGATTGAATTGGTAAGGGAGCAAAAAAAGAAGGAAAAAAAAAAAAGGAAAAATGCTTATTCTTCAGTCAGAACAGACCCCTAGAAAATGCTTGTCTGGATGTATTCAGACACAATTGACTTCCATTTTTTGAAAATTTTTGGTAGTGACTGGCTGTCTCTTCAGTGTTCTTGTTCGAGAGGGCCAGTGGATTCTAAGGATTCATCTCAAGAGAATTTCAAAAGGGTGTCTTAAAAGAAAGTCAACAGAGGCTGCCTTTTCCATGGATGCGAGGAATTGAGATGTTTTCCTCCGAGTCCCAAAGCTTTGTCTAGAGAATATAAACATGCGTTTGGGGGTGGGGCAGAGAACAATCTCTGAAGGCTTTGGAGAATGCCAGATAAGCAGTTGGATAGCCACTTAGATAGGCAGCAGGACCAGGGGCCCTTACTGATTGATGCAGGAAACCTAAAACTCCTGTAGAGGACAGAGCTAGAAAGGTTAGATTTTCCCATTCTGCTTTGTAACATCCCTGAAGCAAAACTTGGATTCGCTCTTCTCTCTTTGACTCGTCTGTAAAGCTGTAATTTACTTTTTTTGGCTGCTTTTCTTCTTCAAGATTATTCTATATTTTTTAAACTTACTTTAAAAATAATTAACCATAAGCTTAATATACCATGTTTATGTTTATGTGTGGGTCTAGAGGGTTTATAGTGGTTTAGTAGGTTTGGGATGAAAATATATAATATGATAAGTATCATTTTAAAAATGTAAGTGTAGTCCTGACTGGTTTGGCTCAGGGGATAGGGTGTCGGCCTGCAGACTCAAGGATCCCAGGTTTGATTCCAGTCAAGGGCATGCACCTTGGTTGCAGGCACATTCCCAGTGGGGAGTGTGCAGGAGGCAGCTGTTTTTCTCTCTCATTGATATTTCTGACTCTCTATCCCTCTCCCTTCCTCTCCGTATCAATAAAATATATAAAAATAAAAAAATATGTGTAAATTTTCTTGCTCTTCATAGTTTCTCTGGTTAAGGAATCGGCAATTAAGACCTATATTCAATAATTTGTGTGTTTTTTCAGTCCATGGGTGGATTAAAAAAAAGTTTTCTTAAAATTTGGACACCTGAGAAGAGTACCAGATAGAACACCAGGCTTGGATTCTGTCATGCTACAAGTATTTATTGAAACCTTTATCTAATAGAAATCAGGTATATGACCTCATTGCATTTTCTCCCTGTCCCTTGACATTCTTTTTTTAAAATAAGAAGATAGACTACATATTCCCCAAGGTCCTTTCTTCCCTCAAGTTCTATGACACTGATTTATTGACAGTTTTAGAGATCAGTTCCTCTATTAGTTATTCACTATACCATCCCATCATTTCAGATGGTGACATTTTCATTAACAGCTCAAAGATTACAGAGACATCAATAAATGTGCATTTCTAGATTTTTACCTATTATGTTACAGGTCATTAGTAAGTTTTTGTCATCTTTTGACTTTTACTTTGCTCAGCTTGGGGTTTTGACTAAGTGATATTTCTCTTTCACGCTAGTGTTCCTGTCAGGATTCTATTGTGTATGAGACCACAGTGCTAATTACTGTGTGTTTTCATATAGCATGTCAGAAAATTTGTAAAACTAGAAGCATTCTCTGTTCTTACAGTACCCAAGGGAAAATAACTACATGTACATTGGATCACCTAAGACTAAGGAAGGTAATTTTTCGTGGGTATATCAGTAGAGAGAGAAATAGATTTTAGAATAAAATATATCAAGGTTCTCTCATGGGTGAGATTTAAACTGGAGCCTATAGTTAAAAACTAGTATGCTAAAGTGAAACACTAGAAATGATTCCTCCTTACTGTTTTTTAAAAATTTTTCTGCCTCATGAAGTAGGAGCCAAGAATTAAACTCCAATACTAGAGTACTTGGGAAATAGTGTTGTTAGTCCTTTTGTAAGGGGAAACTGTAGACTTCCTGTTAACTTTAAGCCTATTACTGGATTTAATAGAGGTTTTACCATACTGGTTACATAAAGCAGAAAGAAAGAAAACTGGTAAAAATTTTCCATTTATTAGTAATCTGAAACAAGGAAAGGAATAGAGTTGATGAGTGTGTGTGTGTGTGTGTGTGTGTGTATATATCTTGTATCCTGACAAAAAGCTGTCTTTGTAGAAGTTTTTGTTCCTGTTATGCATTTCAAACATTGGCCCTGTATATCATAAAATGACATTTCTTTCCTTGATATGGCAACATCTTTAAGATACAATGTTGACTGAGTTTTATTTTCCCTAATAATCTCAGGTAGAATAAGATATTCCTGATATCAAATGTTATTTTACAAATTTATGTTGCTGATTGACTCCTAGTGTTATACATTTCTATTCTTCCTTTCCCCTAAGTCTTGACATCTTTTCACAGAAGTACAGAGGAGAGAAAGTAAGTGCTATAATGTAATGTTATAAGCTGTCCCTTGAAAATCCCAGTAATTTTGACATTTGGAATCTATGATACGTAATTATTTTTAAAATACATGGTCGACTTTACTGTAGTCTTGATCCTTGGCTTCTGGGACATACCCTGGCTAACATGTTACTGCTGTTAGAGAGCCTGGCTGCAGTCGCTATTGTGGGGCATCAGATAAGCTCAGATTCCCAGATTATTCACTGTTTTGTTTCACAACGGAAAAGTATCTCAAGATCTGTCATCTTTAAAAAGCTGCTAACTCTCTGTGGCTTCAGTGTGTAACACTGATTTCCTCCTAAGTATCTCTTCAATCTGCCTTCCGTCTTCATTACTACCCTCCTAATCTAAAACACCGTCATCTCTCACCTGGACAACCGCCATAATCTTCTAACTGGTATCTCTGCAACCACTCTTACCCCAAAGATAATTCTGATGTTTCCTCCTATCTTTTTGCCCGTACTCTGTTCCCTGCTGGGGAATAATTTTTATTCCCCTTTGGCCAATTTATCTCTGCCTAATAACACTCTTATTTCCTCTCACTCCTAACTTCTTCAGGAAAACTCCTCACCCGCAAAAGTAAATCAGATGTTCGCAGACCTCATAGCACCCTTATTTTTCCTTTTTATAGTATGCAGAAATATAGTTATCTGATTGACTAATTCATGTTTCATTTGTTGTGCTAACTCCATGAAGGCAGGAATTGAATCTCTTCTACTTAAAAATGTACTCCCAGTACTTATCACGGTGCCCTGTATACAGTAGATGTTTCTTAAAGAATGGAAGGTTTTAAGACTCTAGGTTGTAAGTTGAAACGGACTTTCTCTTTTGTGCTGCATACTTGAAGGAGAAATGATGGAAGAATATGCAGGTCTTGCTTTAGAAAACTTTGATTACTTTGTATTCTAAAGATGTTAATGATAACACATTTAGAAAGGAAAACAATATATGATATTTGAAGAATAAAAATCTTCAAACAACCAGTTCTACAGAATGTTACAATTAATTTTAAAGAACACTTATTGTGTTCTTTGTCTTGAAAACAAAATCTCAAAACGTGTGTTATGCAAAGAACCATATGTCTGTCAAATATTGGCATGTACCTGTGACCTATACATAGTATTTGCATTATTTTAAAGTGATTTAGAAAGAAGTATCAATTTATGTTTGAATTTTAAGCTGATGAAAAATTTCTTCTTTTTAGTATCTTTTGAGTGATTAACACATTCTGTGTGATATGTTCTGTGATATTGTCTTCCACTAAAATTGAGTTTAAATGAAAAATTCTCAAGAATTATTTATATACCTCTAAACAAACTCAGGCTTTTCATTAAATGCTTCATTGAAGCATAAGTTTGCTGTTGCTGGGTTTCTTAAAGACATATTCCTCTATGGAAATATCTTTTGAAGGAGACTTAAATGATCATGCCTTATAAGTCAGTAGGGTGACTGCTTCTGTTCCTGTTTGATGAGAGGCCTTTTGCCAGAATATTAAATATATGATGTAGATAAGATCACAACTTAGAGAAAGAGAATTCAAGATTTCATCTTGCACAGTTCTCTGCTTTATGAAGGTAAGATATTACCACTCATTTTATGATTAAAGCACATGTGGCCTAGAGATGGGGAGTGATTTGCCCAAGTGTGATAGGTATAGGTGATGGTTGAGTTTAATATCAAACTGGATTCTAAGCGGTATATACTAACTAGAGAAGACTGCTGACCCATAGAAAGCTTCCTCCTAGATTTCTTCTCACAAATGAAACAGCACTGCCTCATTTTGGATGTAGCATGATTCTTTGTTATTTCTCAAGTGAAGACAGTTTTCCAGACACTAAGCTAATCAGAGAGGTTGGATGGTATGATTTGACAACATATATTTATAGATCCATTTTTGGCCAATACTGCTGAGAATTTAGTTGTAATTTTCTTAGTAAATCCTGCCTTATTTGTTTATTGCAAAAAGTGGATGATGGAACATGAGCTACATTAGGGCAAGGACTTTGTAATGTTAGAATGTTTGTATTCTCAGTGTAGATACCCAGTAAATACATACTAATTGAATGAATAGTTGAATATGTTCAGCTCAGTTACATAGGCATTTTTAAATGAAATGTTGACATGTTGAGAAGACTGTTTGAGAAACTTGGGCTTAATTGATTGCTTTGTGTGAAACTGATCTCAGGATATTTAATATTTTTATTCTCATGTCAGTTTATTTTAGCAGGGACACATATTGGAGACAAAGTTATGTTTTTTTTTTCAACATTTGAAGTTGAGGCCCATATTATAAGAAATAGCTGAGCAATGTGTTTCTTTTATTCTAAGTGTTACTAGGGATTTAATACTGATTTGATAAGTACCAGTATGTGCCATTTTCATAAGTTTGAAAAATAACTTGAATCTTAATGGTCAAGTAATTGTAACAAGTGTGAGGCACTGTCTTAGAAGGTGAAGGTCTGTTATTCTGCTTGTCCACAGGAAGACTTGAATGTAAATAGTTATAGCACTACTCATAATCACCAAAATCTGGAAACAATTACAGTATCCATCAGTTTGTGAATGGATAAATCAAATGTAGTATATTTATACAATGGAATATTATCCAGCAATAAAAAGAAACAAACTACTCATACATATAACAAAATGGATAAACCACAGAAACATTATGTAAACAAAGTCAGATATATATGAGTACATAGTATATGATTCTAAAACTATAGAGATAGAAAGCTGTCCAGTGGTGGTCTAGGGGATGGGAGTGGAGATGGACTGAAAATGCACATGAGGGAACTTTTGGGATGATAGAAGTGTTCTAAAACTGGATTATGGTAAAGGTTACATAACTGCACAAATTTACTGAAGCTCATTGAACTATACATTTAAAATGGGTGAATTTTATATTATTTAAGTTTATACCCGAATAAAATGGTTTAAAAGAAAAGGCTAACTGTTCTTATTTATTACAATAAGATAATAAAGAGCCTTGAACATATGACAGATGCTAAAAAAGAACTAAAGATGGAATGAATGAAGATTAAGCAGATTCCTTTAACACTTGAAATAAACTAGTAAGTAGGGAGTATAGTTGGTTAGACGAAGGCATCTCCACTTTTCTGAAGCTCCCAGAGCAAGAAAATTGAGCTATGCTGCCTACCTCACCTCCTTCACTCTCTTTGAGAACCACTTTTCCATGATTCTTCGAAATAGACGTACAACATCTGTGTCTGCTTCTAGTACTATAAGAAGAAACAGAGTTATGTTAATAATAAAAATTAGGACCAACTTCAAAAAAATGGACTTTATATTTATTATGGGTAATGCTATTAAAATTCATTCCCTCCCTACCTTCCCCCAACAAGTACCTGTTGAGTGTTTTTTTTTTTTTATGCCTCTTTCCCAAAAATATTGAATTACTAGGGGCCCAGTGCACAAAAATTTGTGCACTCGGGGGGGAGGGAGGGGTCCCTCAGCCCGGCCTGTGCCCTCTCGCAGTCTGGGACCCCTCGGGGGATGTCCACCTGCTGGTGTGCCTGGTCAGCCTGGGTGAGGAGCTAAGGGCCATTTTCAGGCTGCCCACAACTCCCATTGACCCAAGGTCCCAGCAAGGCTGGCTGGAATCTGGTTTCTGGGGTTTATTTATCTTCTGTAATTGAAACTTTGTTACCCTGAGCGGAGGCCTAGGCAGGCAACAGAAGCCTCCTGTTTGCTTCAGTTCTGTGGCTTCTATAATTGAAACATTGTTGCTTGAGTAGAGGCCCGCTGGCCTAGTCAGGCAGTTGCAATGGAAGCCTCCTGCTTGTTCCAGCTCCGTGGCTGCCGGCCGCCATCTTGGCTGGGTTAATTTGCATACAGCCGCTCTGATTGGCAGCATGGCTTGGCTGGTGGGTGTGGCTTGGGTGTCTTGAAGTGATGGTCAATTTGCATATTACTCTTTTATTAGATTAGATAATGTGGAACTCAAGTGATTAAAGAGCACTAATATTTTCTCCATTTTTAAAGGGTTTTAGAATGTTGCTCTGTAATAGAATGTTATAAACTAATGAAGTAGTCTAGATAATTAGTGGTTTATCTTCTTAAATTTCCTGTTTTAACCTTTGAAAATATGCTTAAGAGCAGTAATTGTAATCTTCAAAATTCTCTATAGTCTCCATATTGTTCTCTCACCTAAGAAGTGATTATTTCACTAATAATGCATAAACTTTAGTATGTATTGGGTGCTTTTTAATTTTTTGACATTACTAACATTAGAAAGCAAGCCAAGTATATTTATCTTAAATCCACTTAACATTTAAAAAAGTAATATATGTAACATGTATGTAGTATGTAAAGTAATATGTATATTAAACTGGCTCCAAACCTCTAATCACGTGGTTGGTCTTTCTGGCATGGTCAGCCTCCAGTGTGAGTCATCTCCTTAGCATAAACTCAAGTGTGGTTCCCGGGGCCCACCATGAATAATGGAGACATTGCTATAACTTGGGAAATTCTAAGGTTTTAGAAGCCCTGTCTCAGGAAGTAGGGACAAAGACAAGACAAATTCTTTTTTGTTAAACTGATACTTTCCATACATTGTTGGGTTCTATTTGCTAATATTTTCTGAAGAATTTTTATGTCTATGTTCACAAGGGATAGTAGTTCTATTTTTGCTTTGTTTTATTTGTTATCCCAATGTAGTTTCTTCGTCAGGTTTTTCGTATCAAGGTAATAATACTGTCCTCAAAATGAGTTGGGAAATGTTCCCTCTGTCTTTATTTTCGGAAAGATTTTTCTATAAGATTGGTATTATTTATTCCTTAAAGTGCTTGGTAAAATTTACTGATGATGATTTCTGGCCTATAGTTTTCTTTGTGGGAAGGTAGTGTGTTTTTTTAAAATTACCAATTTAATTTCTTTAATAAGTGCAAGTCTATTCAGGGTTTTTAAATCTTCTTGAGTCAGTTTTAATAGCATGTGTTTTTAAGAATTTGTTCATTCCCTCTAAGTTGTTGAATTTATTGGCATTAAAGTTGTTCATAATATTCTCTTATCATCCTTTTAATGTATAAGAATCTGTAGTGATAGGCCCTCTTTCACTCTTATTTGTACATATTAGTAATTTTTGTCTTTTTTTCTTCATTAGTCTTTGAAGAAGTTTATCAGTTATGCTGATTTTTTTAAGGTCAGCTTTCAGGTTTATTGCTATTGTTTCCTGTTTTGTTCACTCCTGTTCTTGGCATTATTTTTTCCTCTACTTCAGAGTTTTTCATTCTCAGTGCTATTTTGGGCCAGATAATTCTGTTTTGAGCATCATAGGTTGTTTAAAGCATCCCTGACCTCTCATTAGAAAATGCCAGAGTGTTTCCCTAGTTGGGACGATCAAAAATGTCTCTAGATATAACCAAATGTCTTCTAGTGGACAAAGCAGCTCACAGTTGAGAACCATTGCTTGACTTCTTTTGTTTGGTTCAGTTTTTTTCTTTTTCTAGCTTCTAAAGTTGGAATCTTAGGTCATTGATTTTGGGCTCCTCCAGCAGCAACGTAAGAATTTAAAGCTAAACATACTCCTCTAAACACTGCTTTAGCTACATGTAACATATTTGCTAGGTTGTGCTTTCGTTATTTTTCAGTTCAGGATATTTTCTAATTTCTCTGCAGTTCATTCTTTGATTTGTGACACATCTTCCAAGTAGTGATTTTTTTTCTACCAGTAGTTATGTTACTATTATTGATTTCTAATTTAATTCCATTGTGCTTAGAAAACTTACTCTGTATGGTTTTTGTACTTATAAATTTATTTTAAAAATTGTGCTTTACAAAGTGCATAACTTAGGAATATTTATGCAGTATGCCCAAGGATTTGTCAAAGACTTAAATTAGGTTGTTTGCTATAATTGAAAATGAATTGATTTTTACAGAATTCAGTTTATATATAATTTTTTCCATTTATTGAAAATGTATATATAGAAAAATGTACAGATCTTAAGAGTACAGCTTGATGAGCTTTCACAAAGGTGAAGAAATAAAATACTAGATACTCTTCTTAGAAGCCATTCTCTTAACTCTTTCCAGTCATCCTCTCCCTGATTTTTGATACCATAAATTAATTTTGCCAGTTTTGAACTTTATATGCATGGAGTTACACAGTATGTATTTTTGTAGGTTTGCCTTCTTTCATTCAACATTATGTTGAAATTATGAAGATTCTCCCATGTTATTGAATAATAGTTGTTCATTCTCAACTTTCTATGCAATCTTACATTATGTGAATATTTCACAACTTATTCATTCATTCTACTATTGATGGATATTTGAGTTGTTTCAATTTGGAATGAGCATTCTTTTGTGTATCCTTTGGTGAACATATATGTATATATCAGTTTGGTGTAGTCCTGTAAGTGGAAATGTTTAGTTATAGGTGTGTATATATTCAGCTTTGATATACAGTAGATCTTCGGTTTACATCAGAGATCTGTTCCTACAGTACGATATAATGCGATTTTTGCCATTAAGTCGGAACCCACCTACATAAGCACCTACGTCACTCACATGGAGCACATACACAGCAGTAATGAAGTGAAACAGTAAAAAAAAATTTAAAAGAAAGATAACAATTCTTGACCTTTACTTGTGGTAAATAAATAATAAAAAACATAAGGCACATATGTATATATGTCGAAATGACGGAATTTTTTAATATAAATAAATGGGAGATGGCAACAGAACCACAAAACGACATATGTCGAGTCCGACGTAACCCAAGGACTGCCTGTTTAAGGTTTAAGAAAAATTTTATTGTAGTTTTTGTTATGCATCCTTTTAGGCACTTGCTTTTTTGTGGTCTTAGTTATTGTGGTGATGTGTTTTTGTCATTGTTAAAGAAAGCAATAAATTTCTTACGGTGCATTTTTTTTCTAAAAGTCTGAAATATTAAAAACATATTCTATATTCCTACTAATGATAATGTATTTATAATTGTATACTTATTTTATTGTACTAATATTTTATAAATACAAGATAAAGTTTAAGAAGAATAAATATAAATAGCAGTTTTATTATTCCACTAATTCTTTTTCACTTCCTTCAAGTATATACTTTGCAGACCCTTTCTCTAAAGTTTTCTGTTTTTCTTGTCCTTTGAGAGTGTGTGTGTGTTACACACACACAGATACACAGAATATGTTCTTTTCATTGTGTGGAGGACAACATCCATTAGGCACTTCAGGATTAGGAAGTAAGTGAAAGAAATATGTTAGTAAATTGGGAGTTGGCTCAGTAATTCCACAAATATAAAGGTCTCTTCTTTTACAAGAAGGGAATGCTAATTCTGAGAATGGGGGCTTTTATTTTCCTCCCATGGTGGCACTACTCTTCCTGTATTGTGCAGTTTCAGTTCTGAACTTCATTTTATTGACTGCCACCAAACTGCCCCCTAAAGAATTAAAAGTTTATGTAATGGAGCTGTGTAGTAGTCAATGAGAAGTCACAGATCTGATTGATTGAGATAGTGACTCCCAGTTAAATAGGGACTGTATTAACGTGTCTGTCTTAGAGGGATATTATTTGTGAAAAAGATTGCCTGTGATTCAGTGGTAAAATGATAGAAATGTCATTCTCTCTGTCCTTGGAAGGTAAGCATTCAGAGTAAGGATGTCTGAAAAAAAGACAGTTCATTAATGTTTGCTCTCAGAGGGGCATTTTATTTGAAGAAGAAGAGTGGGTTAACCGGATGGATTATTCAGTACATCTCAACCTTACAGGGAATTTATCATAATTGAGTATTTCAGTGGCACATTATTGGAAGGGCTTGGTTGGACACACAGGCTCAGAAGAGCAAAGAGGTTGTTTCTGAGTATGGCAGTATGTGATAAGTTCAATTACTCATTTGTTGCTAGCATTATTTAGATTATTATTTTCTCTGTGTACATATACTTAGGCGTCTTTCTCTCTGTCATACCCTAAATCTTGTACTGTCCTCACAGCTGACTAAATAATGAAAATACCAATCTTTTCTTTCAGTTTCTTTTTTCATCATTATGGTGGTTTGTTTATTTTCAAGCTAATTCTGGGTGTTACTGGGAACCTGTCAATTTGTCCCACATAGTATACGTAATACTTAATAATACCAGTACTTATTAAAAATAATCAGAATATTTGCAGTGGCTAACGTTTCAGTTTTACATGTGAGGAAACTGTTAATCAGAGAGGTTAGAATTTGTCCTCACAGCCTAAGACAGCTTTGAACATTTAAGATACTCAGTATTTGTTGACTTGAGATTACAGGCAAAGAACAACCATCAAAATAGGAGTAAACACTGCTGATGCATTTTTTTATTTGAAGAACATGACAGCATGATAAAGATTTGTACATATATGATCATTTTTGCTTCTTAGTATTTGGAAATCTTGTTTAATTTAGCTAGTGGTATAACTAGATATGGTGTGTATTTCCTGGCTTGGTGAAAAAGTTCATATTCTTACTATCATTTTATATTTTTTAGATAGAAGATAAATGATAAATAAAAATCTGAGAGAGGTGAGAACTTGCTGTTAAATTTTTGTTTACAGCAGGGGGTCAAATTATGTTCTTTCGGTGCTCCTTTGATAATAGGCTCAATATAATACTGGAATTCAACATTTGGTTATCTTTGGGTATATTTTGTTTTTATGGGCATATATGGAATTGCCGAACTGTTTAGAATAGGTTTATGGTACAAGTCTACTTCTCTCTAAATAGACTGTTATCACTTATTACTTACTTTAGTATTACATTGTTTTCCTTTTACTTGTTCTGAGTTTTCTTCTCAGATAATGGTAAGTTAAACCAAAATTTACTAAGAGGGAGTGGGGAATTTTATTATTGATTACCCATCCAAATTTTGAATAATATTTTTTTTGTTTTAAATCTACTTAAAATGCCTTTTTCCTATTCTAACTTATTGACTTACTTTGACATTTCAATCAAACAAAAAAAAACTTAAAACTTTTTATAAATATATGATAATAGATATTTAGTTGTAATATAATTTACTTATTGGATATTGAACTCTTGAGTCTCTGTTAGACTAAAAGTTCTATGTTTTTATAGTTTCTTCCATCTGAATTGTACATATCTTTGCCTTTAATTTGGCTGAACGCTCAAAGAATCCTAAGATTCTTTTTTTACCTCCTTTGGAGAAGTCCTTTAATTAAGATAATCTTTTAAAAATGAATGTCAGTCTTTTTCATTTTGTGTCACTTGGACCTTATGAAACTGCCAAGAAAGGAAAAGATGGACAGGAGATAGTATCTCAGAGAAGCCTTTTGGCTCTTGAACTAAGACAGTGGGTACAATTTCCACAAAATTATGAGACTGACAAAAATGCTCTTATTGTTAAAATTTAGAAATCTGATTATTAAAGATCCATTTGAAAACTAAATCAGATTAAAGTAATCAGTAATGTAATATTCTGAAGGCATTTAACATTAACCAGAATACACTATATTAAATGGTTAAAAGTTTTAGTTGTGGTGATAGGAGCTTAAATTCTCCTTTATAGAAGTTCTGTTATTGTTAATGTTAAATTATTGTAAGAGTAATACATGTTCATTCAAGAACACTAGTATAACATAGTTCTGATAGTAGCTAACTTTAGAGTTTATTATATTCTGCTGTTCAGTGTAATCTCATTTATTTCTCATAACAGTAATATAGGCAAGTATTATTACTCATCCTAGTTCGTAGATGAGGAAACTCAGCACAGAGAAATTAAGGGACTTTAACAAGGCCGCACAGTATTTGAACTCAGGCCATCTGGCCGTAGAATCTGAGCCCTTCAGTATTCCTTGTCACCAGGTGGTTAAGAACTTGGGGTTTGGAATAAGAAAGACCTGGGCTTAAATCATAGCGACCACTTACACTCTTGGGACAAGAGCATCTCTCTTGACCTTTCTGAGCCTTAGTAATCTTATTTATAAAACAAAGGCTGTTTAGGGGATAAAATTCGATAATGTATGTTAGCTGCTTGGCACATTCTTTAGCAGTCACTATGCTTCTTCAATAGATGGTATTATTATAACAAATACTGATAAGCAAAATGAAGAGAGTCCTGAAAAGAAAACCATTGCTAGCCTTTTGAGGTGTATCCTCCCAGTCTTTTAAAAATGTGTTCCCTTATGTTAGTACTATATCTTTTGCTTATGTTATTTTTCTCTCTTATAACTTTTCCTTGTTTATATTTTACACAAATGGCAGGAAGGCTTGAATTTGTCTGTGTCACTTAGCAGTAAGGCAAGGCTGTTTGAGTTCTGTGCTGCCAAAACCTTTTCTCCCTGTGTTTAGGAGTAAGTGGAGATGGAAGAGGATATAGACGTGCATACACTTTTTTTTTTCTCATTTTAAACAAAAATGAGGTTATATGTGAATTAAAATTTCTGATATAATGTCTGCAAATCAACAAAATGTGGGATAGTAGAAATAGAAAAGAACATGTGCTAGTATTAATTTTATTAAAATAACAATGAAACTCCAGTTTCAGAATATTTAGAGTTATTAACTGAAAATACTCTATCTGAGTGAACAGTCTGTTTCTTCTTGATGAGCGAGATTATAGAAGTCTGATCACATATTGCCTTGTTAAATAAATTCACTGAATGTGGTATAGAAGGTAACTAAACTAATCCCTCCTTTCTAAAGCCTTAGCAACAAAACATGGCTAATGCTCTTTTTTTCTTTTCCTTTTAGGTCTACACACAATGAGCTGGAAAAGAATCGGTGAGTCATTGATGAGGTGCAGTTTTCATTTATGTTTAAAAAGAAACTCAACATCTTACCTGTGAAAATAAGTGATAATGCATATGCAATCACACACACACATACACACTATATATATATATATATATTTTTTTTTTTTTTTTAAACATTTTTATTGATTTTTACAGAGGAAGGGAGAGGGAGAGAGAAATATTGATGTGAGAGCAGAGCATCGATCAGCTGCCTCCTGCACATCCCCTACTTGGGATTGAGGCTGCAACCCAGGCATGTGTCCTGACCAGGAATCAAACTGGCAACTTTTTGGTGCCCAGGATAATACCTAATCAACTGCGCCACACCAGCCAGAGCTATAGTTACATATTTTTTAAAACATGTATAGCATATCATGATTCTGCTATATATGTATTTTCTCCAAAAAAAATGCCTTAAATAGTAAGCTTATACTGTCCAAACTAGAAATACATTTTTAAGTTTGTTTCAATTTTGAGTTTATGGTATAGCCTTTGTTTCTGTCTCTAAAACCAGGTCTATTGTGATAGGTTCATGGCTTACATATGGTCTTGCTAAAGTATTAGGTTTCTGTAGTGTAGCTAATACATTTTATGAAAAATTGTACAATATTGAATTTCTCTTTCTTTGTAGTGTTGTTCATTTATTCATGCATTTAGCAAATCTTTATCAAGCATGAACTATATGTCTGTCAGACAGGCATAATGCTTTACATAGAAAATATAAGAAATGCATAAGATAGTTTCTGTCCTTAAGGAACTTACAACCTCCTGGGGAGACAGACAGGTAATTCAAATCCTATGTAGTATGGTGAGTATGGTAATGGAGAAGCAGGGGTGCTGAAATAGTAGTTTGGAGGGTGCCCTGATTCTTTTTTTGAGGGAGTCTTGGAAGACTCTACAGAGGATGGTGAGTGAGCATTGTATATTGAATGAACTTCAAGATTTTCAATATGAGTATGAAAGATTGTTGCCTAAGACAAGTCAAGCCAGAGTTTGATAGCTATGCTGAAGAGTTTGAACTTTCCTCTGAGAGCGATAGGGGGCAGTTGGGTGATTTGAAGATGGGTTGCCATGCAATCCACTTTGTGTTTTGGAAAGATCACTTTGGCTGCAGTGTGAAGAATTGGTTGGTTAGAAGGGATCTCAGAGACAAGAACACTCTTTTGGAGGCTATTGGAAGCCTCCTTGGTAAAAGATGTTAGGGGCCATTGGAGATAGAAGTAGACAGAATAAAGAGATAGTATAGGGTATAAGCAATAGAAATTGGTGATTAGTTTGCTATAGAAGGTTAGGTTTTAGGTGGTATTAGTATTTACTGAGAGAAGGAGTATAGGAAGAGGACAAGTTTGGCAGAGAAGGTGAAGATTTTACAAATATTCTCTTTTTGATAGAAATTAGATTAATAACCAACAAACTGAAATTGTCTGCACCAGTCATTTTGTTGTTATTGTTAATCCTCACCAAGGATATTTTTCCACTGATTTAAAAAATTTTTTTAAATGTATTTTTATTGATTTCAAAGAGGAAGGGAGAGGAAGAGAGAGAAACATCAATGATGAGAGAGAATCATTGATCGGCTGCCTCCTGCATGCCCCCTACTGGGGGATCAAGCCCACAACCCAGGCATGTGCCCTGACCAGGAATCGAACTGTGATCTCCTGGTTCATACATTGATGCTCAACCACTGTACCATGCCGTCTGGGCTCCATTGATTTTTAGAGAGAGTAGAAGGGAGGGGGAGAGACACACAGAGAGAAACAGTGATGTGAAAGACACACTGACTGGTTGCCTCTTGCACAAGTCTCCAGGCGGGCCCGGGATAGAACCTGCAACTGAGGTATGTGCCTTTGACTGGAATGGAGCCCCACCCTTCAGTCTGAGGGCTCATGCTCTAGCCACCGAGCCAAACCAGCTAGGGCTGTACCAGTCATTTTTGACAAAAAAGATTTCTGTGACCTTCAACTTTTTGTCCTGCCCTGCCCCCCCCCCCTTTTTTTTTAATAGAAGGGACCTTACAGATTGACTAGCCTAACTGCTTCATTGCAGATGAATTTAAATGTCAAATTCACCTGAACAGGCTTAACATAGTCCTCCAGGAAGACTTCGGCTTTTACCACTTTGTGTTATCGTCTGTTCATCTCCTACTGTAAAACTTAATCAGGTAGTACCTGTTCATGTCTCTTTCTGCCATACGACTATGATTGACTCAAAGGCAGGGATTCTATTTTGTTCGATTTTTTATCTTCAGCTCCTAGCATTTGATGCATATATAGTAGCTGATGTTGAGTGAAGGATAGAAGTGGAGCAAAGTTTAGTGGTTTTAGTAAAGATATTTGCCGGGAGGGCTTGTAGCAAAGCAGTTTGGCGGGAAAGCTTTCATTTTAAAGAATCTCTTTTCTGCCTCATATTATGGCTAATTAAGACATAGCAAGAAGACCAGTAAATAACAGCTCTGAGGATTCAACAAATAAAACCTTGTATTGAACTTTAGATTAGAGCTCAGAGTATATTTTGGGCCACATGCTTTAAATACTGATAAACATGTGGCTTTTGTAATTATTTCTCCCATCTGAATGTGGTCCTTGGGTGAGACCCTCATTGGAAACCTAGCAAAAAACCTTATTTTTTTTTTTTTTTTTTAACATTGGAGTAAAGAGAATCTTCAGTAAACTGTTCAGAATGGAGCTCTTTAAATCTTTGAGTAAACTTTGTTTCATGCATTTGCATACCAGTTCTAATTTACTGATAACATTATCACCCATAGTATTACTTTGCTATGCCCTATAAATTGTCTAATCTAGTGTCTTTCTGTGGCACTGGTGTAACGTGTGTGGCTTTTATTGCTTGGACTGTATACAATCTCCAGTGTCTCCAGTGAAGGCTTTTTGTTCTCATTTTATGTGCTTAGGTCTGAGGCTTTCTGGTTGGTTTCCTACCCTGCCTCACTTCAGGCATGGTTCCCTCATCCTTTCTTCCCCTCTCTCTCTTCTTCCCTTCTTTCCTTTGTTTATCCCTCTCTTCCTTGAGGCTTAATTGAAAGGTAATATAGAATTAACCTTTCCAAGATGAATTTGTTTTTAAATGGGGTATTTATCAACATAAATAAATGTTATTTAGTGGAATATGTCCAAGAGTGAGTGCCAAAGGAAGAATTCAGTTTAATAGCCTCTTCCTCACTTCTGAAAAGTTACTGGCTTGTGATCCAGCAAAGAAACAGAAATGTTGGTAGGTACAGGATGATTTAGGGGATGGGGGTGGTATTTTTAGCCAAATTTTCAAGAAGCCAGATATAAAAAATATATGTAAAAATTTTAAGCCTGTATTGTTACTACATTTTTACGCCTTTATCTAGTTATATTTAACGGTTCTTTTTTTCCCCAAGACACCATTTTTTATTTGACATTTAAAATTTAAAAAAAAGTTAATCTAGCTTTGGCATCCTTTAAAATAAATAGAATTTTGGCTTTACCTTTTATTTGCTTTTGAGTGTGAGCCCACATGAGGAAAGTAATTCACTATGAAAAGGGCAATTTGATTTTTGTCTTCATTCTGAAAATATATTTCTGAAGTAATTCAAAGTTTTGAAATGTTGCCACTTTACATACATATTAATGTCAGAAGTTTTTTCTTTGTTTTTATTTTAATTTTTTTAGCTTGGTTCTAAAATCTTGCATATAAAGCTGCTTTGAGTTAGTGTTTCCTACTGGGGCAGTGCAGTGAGAATTAGAGTAGATGGCTGAAACTGTTAGTGAACTTAAAGCCACAAGATTGTTGAAGTCCTGGGTCTGTCCTCGAGGAGACAAAAGCCAACAAATGTTGAGGTTCATATTCCCAAATCTCAGAAAGAAGCCTAATGGTGGAGATTTGGGTCTGGCTGGCCCAGGGAAGTTTGTTCTGGCCCAAAATTACCCCAAAATGCCTACAGCCCATTAGGGGAGCTTTAGATAATCCCAGGACTGATAAAGAAATTCAGATCCTTTTTTGGATAGGTCCTGGGGAGCTTATTTCTGCCTAAAACCCTGACAGCTACACTGAGCCTAGTTTAGATGGTTCTGGGCATTTGTTACTTGCGTACTCACCCTGTCTGCCTAGACGCATAATAGGTTTTAACAGACAAGGAGGTGGAGGTAAACGGTCAGCAGGGTACCTTTTACCCAAGAACTTGTATGAATCATCTCATGGTAAAAATGAATGAATCTTTGAGATTTAAGAATTAAAAGAATTTATATTAGCTTACCTTATGTTTTGGGTCCTTTGCCACAGATTTTAGATTGCTTCATTTTTTTTTATTATGATTAAATTAAAATTACTGATGATGTTTTTGAAAGAACAACTTTAACGATCAGGAACCTCAGTGCTGATGGCAAGAGAGGCCATCCAACTTTAATATCTGTCATTACATTGAAACAAAAGGCTCACCTTTATTGCAATGTTGGCAAAGCTAGAAGGCCCCAGGCAGGATAATGGACTAATAATGCCTTCCTAGGCAGAGCAGAAGTGCCAGAGTATTTTTGATTAAAAAAAAAAAAAGCATGTCCAATAAACGGTGGCAATAGATATCCTCTATATAGAGCCTTTGTCATACTTCTGAGGCAAAGATGAAAATAAGCATTTATAGAGTACTTACTATGTTCCCCCACTATGCAATACTAAAAACTAGCCATTTTGACCAGCATTACTACATTTTGAAATAAGACGATGGAAACACAAGACAGACCTAGTCATGATCCTATCCTCCTATATAATAAGATAGAAATATGCTAATAAGCCATTACGCCCTGAGGCGTAATGACCAAGCACATCCTGACCAGATCACAGATCAGCAGGAGGGTGGGCCAGCAAGGTACAAACAGGCTGCAGAGAGCTACAGAAAGCGGCAGGGCAGCAAGCTATGAGGGGGGAGGGAGGTGGAGGGAGTTACAAGAGGGCAGCAGCGACCTACTGGCGCATGGATTCGTGTGCAGGGCTACTAGTCTGATCATAAATATGATAGCTGTGTTTAATAGCAGTCTTTTCAGTAATGATTAAGAAAACCTGTGCTTGGCATCATGGTAGGTCAAATGAAGTATAAGATACTGACCCTATCCTATTCTTAAGGTTAAGGTTATTATAGGTGGGGAATTATATCGATTGCATCTTTCAATACCAGGATCTAGTTATATTAGAGGTGAATTCTAGAAAGGCGTACAAAAGTTGGTTTTCATACTGAATGTAGCAACCCAGTTGTGGTCTGTGTAGTCATTTTAGTGAGTCATTTTGGAAAAGGAATAGAACAGAAAATATCAAAGTGCGTTGCTTGAAGTCAAGTTACGTGATGTAAAATAAAATACTATGGTCATAGTAAAAAGCCACTGCTCTGGATGGTCAAGGAGAATATGTGCTGGGCCATGAAGAAGAAATAGAATTTGAATCTAAGGAAAGGGGCAGTCCCTGGAAGCAGGAAGGTGGCATCATAAGCTGTGTTCCAACAGTGAGCAGACTATATGGAGGGGAAGAACAGTCAGTCAAATTGATAGTGGAAAATGAGGCTGGAAAGGTGGTTTAAAATTAAATTGTGGAATATTATTGAATGTCAAGGAATTTGGATTTTATATTGTTGACAGTAGTGAGTTTTTAAGGCTTTAGAAGCAACAAGATAGGCATGATTAAAGCATTAAAAAAAGATTAGTCTAGTTACGGAAGCAGGGAGACTGAAGAAGGATATAAGAATCAGCAGTCAAGTGATAGAAATGGGAACCAAAAGGAAGAGAGAGGACTAGGAAACCTTATAAAGAAAGAATATTGTTTTCCATCAACTCCTCACATTTCATTCTTCACATAGCAGCAACAGGGATCTTCTCAAAGGATATATCATATCTTGTCATTTCTGTTTATAACTTTCCACTGGCTTCCCATTGCAATTAGGTAACATCTATGGCCTACAAAGTTCTACCATTCTATCCCTCATCTCCTACGGTACAGCTAGCACTGCCTCCCTCTCCCCTCCCCCCGCCCCAAACATACCATGTTCATTTTCATCTTGGGCTTTTGCACTTGCTCTTCCTTTTTCTTAGAAAGTCCTTGCTCTAACTCTTCATCATTATTTAGTTCTCGGTTATTAGGTTCTCCTTAGAGAATAGTAATTGCTTCCCCTCTCCCACCCCCATCACTCTCTATCCCATTGTCTTCTCTGTTGCCTTAACATTTATCTCTGAGTTATTTCAGTTATCTGACTTCTTTCACTAAACCATAAATTTCAGGAAGGCAGGGACTTTATTTAGGCTTAGCATATAGCAGTGATTCAATAAATATTATTGAGTGACAAAATGATTCTGTGTACTATTGAGTATATCTATAGCCAATAATATGTGTTAGTGAGTTATAATAACATAAGTGAAAAATGACAAATAATATACTCTTGAAAGTGTAACAGGCATTATAATAAAGTAATTGCAGAGGAGGTAACTGGAATATTTAATTACTTCTTCAGATGTAAATTATATGGTCAGGTCGGAGTGACTCAGTTGGTTGAGTGTTGTCCTGGGCACCACCATATTGCAGGTTTGATCCCCAGTTGGGGAGCGTATAGAAGGAAGGCAACTGATCAATGTTTCTCTCTCACATTGATGTTTCTCTCCCCTCCCTCCCCCCCCCCCCGCCCCCTGCACATGTCCTCGGGTGAGGATTAGGAAAAAAGTACAGTATATGAAAAAGCTTGATGAGTGCCAACATATTAAAGGATTTTTCCTATGCAAGACTTTATCCTGCTAATAAGAAAAGAGTGAGCAACCTTTTTAACACAGGCTAATGGATTCTTTCAGTTCTTTAGGATAGTATATAGTACACTAAAATAAAGATGGGAGGTTTTGTAAAGGAGAACACTTTACTTAATGGAGTTTATGCTCCACTTGTGAGGTCTTTATTATTTTTTCATTCCATGAGTTGAAATGGGAAGCATTTTTATGAGGTAAAGATGCATATATACTTGGAGACTAGATGTCACAAATAATTTCAACTTTTTTGTGTTATTTTTGTTTTAATAGATTACTTATATTGATCTTAATGGTTTGGACATGATAATGAACACAGTACTTTTTTCTAGATTATTCACATGCCCCCATTTGACATGGAAATTTTGACAAAGTGTTTTAGTCTACCTTATCTTAGAACAACATATAAGAGTAAATCTTTATGACCATGGCTAAGGCAGTGGTTTCTTAGTACATCACCTGACTATTTAGGATTCTTTGGCAGGAGGAACATAACTGGTTTTAGCTGCATATTTTGGGTGCTTGGATGACATTTGTTTAAAAAGAGCACACACTTTTATATACAGTGTGCACATTCAAGAAAAAAGTACATTTGTTTTGTTAGGAGTGAAAAATAAATTGCAAGGGTAGTTTGGCAGAACTTGCATTAAAAACAAGTTATGGAGTTAAGGAAACTAAACCTTTATTGTAGGTTCGATATAATGAGCTGGATCAAAAGTCTACAGTTTTGAATTGGGTTTGATAATTACGGAAAGTTTAATCAAAAGCTCTTATTAGCCTTAGTTTATTACTGAGATATAAATCTCAGTATGAAAATACCTTATAATAATTTCCTTAGCCTGATGAATAACATTTATGAAAAACCCACAGCTAATGTCATACTTAATAGTAAAAGATTGAATGCTTTTCCCTAAGATCAGGAATAAGACAAGGATATCTGTTCTCATGATCTCTCCTCAGCATTGTACTAGAAGGTCTAGCCAGGACAATTAGGCAAGAGGAAGAAATAAACGGCATCTAGATTTGAAGGGAAGAAGAAAAACTCTCTTTGCAGATATCGTAGTCTTATGTATAGAAAATCCTAAGAAATCCACACAAAAACTATTAGAGCTTATACACGAACTTAGCAAAGTTGCAGTGTTCCTGTATGACACACAAAAACCAACTGTGTTTCTATACATCAGCAATGAACAATCTGAAAATAAATTTAAAAGAACAGTTCCATTTACAACAGCATCCAAAAGAATAAAATGCATAGAAATAAAGTGAACCGAAGAGGTGAAAGATTTGTACATTGATAATGACTAACCCTGGCTGGATAACTCATCTGGTTAGAGCACTGTCACAATTCACCAAGCATTTTGGGTTTGATCCCCGGTCAGGGCATATACACATACAATGAATACGTAAGTAAGTGGAACAACAAGTAGATATTGTTGTTTTTTCTCTCTTTCTTCCTCTCGCTCTCTAAAAGCAATCAATCAATAAAAGTTTTTAAAAAGAGAAAATTGCAAAGCACTGTTTTAAGAAATTAAAGAAGACATCTGTGTTTATGGATTGGAAGAGTTAATATTGTTAAAATGGGAGTACTCCCCATATTGATGTACAGATTCAATGCAAGCCCTATCAAAATCCAAGCTTTCTTTTTAGCAGCAATTAACAACTGATTCTAAAGTTTATATGAAAATACAAGAGACCCAGAATAGCCAAAATAATCTTGAAAAGAACAAAGTTGGAAGACGAATAATCCCAATTTCAAAACTTACTACAAAGCTATGTAATCAAGACAATGTGATATTGGCCTAAGAATAGACTTATAAATCAACTAGAGGCCTGGTGCACAAATTCATGCACAGGTAGGGTCCAGCCAGCCTGCCCCGAGCGGACCTGGGCAGTTGGTTGGCCCCGCCCCCAGTTGGGGTGAGGGAGGTGATCAGAAGTGGGGCCTGTCAAGGGAAAGGGCCACAGGTGGTTGGCCAGATGGTCCCGCCACCTGGTCGAATTCCCAGTCTAGGGGACAATTTGCATATTAGTATATAGGATGAAATAGAGTCCAGAGCTAATCCCTCATACTTAGGGTCAATTAATTTTCAACAAGGTGTTAAGTCAATGTGTTTTCAACAAATTGTGCTGACTCAACTAGATATCGACATGTAAAATAGTGAAGTTGGATTCCTACCTCACACCATATGCAAAAATTAACTAAAAAAACATACCATAGATCTGAATTGAAGAGCTAAAACTATAAAATTCTTAGGAAAATAACATGGGAGTAGATCTTTATGACTTTGGACCAGGCTATCATTTCTTACATATGACACCAACAGCACAAACAACAATAACAAAAAAATACATTGGATTTTATCAAAATAGAAAACATTTGTATTTTAAAGATCACTATTAGTGAAAACAAATTATAGGAGAAAATACTTGCAGAATATGTATCTTAGAAGAGACTTGTATTCAGAATATATAAAGAACTCTTAAACTAAATGATAAAAAAGACAACTCAATACAGAAACAGGCAAAGAGCCCTGGCTGGTGTTACTCAATTGGTTGAGCAGCAAAAGGTGCTGGTTTGATTCCCGGTCAGAGCAAATGCCCAGGTTGCAGGTTCTGGGTCCTGGTTGGGTGTGCATGAGAGGCAACCAATCTCTCTCTCTCTCTCTCTCTCTCTCTCTCTCTCTCTCTCTCTCCCCCTCCCTCCCCCTCTCTCCCTCTCTCCCTCCCTCCCTTCCTCCCTTCCTCCCTTCCTCCCTCCCTTCCTCCCTCCCTTCCTCTCTCTGTCCCTCTCCCTCTTTCTCTTTTTCTTTCTTTCCCTCTCCCTCTTGCTCCCTCTGAAATCAATTAAAAAAACACACACAGGCAAATGATTGGAATACATATTTCTCCAAGGAAAATATACAAAAGGCCAGTAAGCCCATGAAGAGATGCTCAACATCAGTCATTAGGAAAATGCAGGATATCACTTTATACTTACTAAATGGCTAACTAGTGTTGCTCAGCAACTTTATGCCCATCCATTCATCATACCAGCTACCATTGATTGGGGGAAGGTCCTAAAAGTCCACTGACCTTGCATTTTGGCCCTTAAAAGGTGCTGATGTCATTATCATCTGATGGTACTGCACAAATGATTCCACATTTTACAAGTAAGACATGTACTTAACCACAGATAAGTTTACAACATGTTATATGGTGCTACTACCTAATGTAACTTACTTGGTAATGAGGAAAGATTGAGTCTCTGTAGCATATAAAAAGGATATATAGTTAAAGGTTTTTAAAAGCCTCTAATTAACAGTAAAATCTAACAAAATTAAGACCATATATTGAACGAATGTGGTAATTGTATCAGTTCCACTTAAGTTATAATAAAATAAAACTTGATTGTATTTATTAGATCTTGAACAACAGAGTTTACCAAGTATAATTGTGTAGGGAAGGAGAACTAGCATTGCTCAGAAACCAGGAAATAGCCACTGATCTGGTTTTCTGACATGGCATGTAAAAATGATGGCTGCTTTTCTTTTTCAGTCTAACGATGAGAAACTGTCACCCTTATTTTTAATTTATGTAAAAACATTAAGGAAGAGAAATATATTTTTGTCCTTTTTAAAATACATAGTATGAGTCCAGTTATAGTACTGAGTTGTCAAGGATAACTATAAAACACTAAAAAAGTAGCTAAGCATTGGGAAGTATAAGACACTTATTTAATAGAATTTGACTATTTATGAAGCTATGGAACCAGATAAATATAGAAATTACATTATTAAACAGTATGCAGGGTAATATCATTTGTCAGAGAGACATGCAATTGGTGCATTTATTTTTGTATGCAAGTGAATGAATATTTTAATTGTATTTTTATATGGGTAGGAATGCTGAAAACTGTAGACAAACTAAAAATAGCTGCTAGAGTACAGAGATAGGCACCTGTTAGAGTAAGAATTGAATGTTATATGAGATAGAGATGAAGTAATGGGTGGATTTTGGAGATAAAATTTATGGTTAATAGAAGAAGCATAGCCAGGATGAAATTACACATCTAAAAGGAAGCCTGTGCAATGAAGTCATTGCAGTAGTTTCTAGATAGATTCATATTCTCTGTATTGATCTTTGTCAGAAATAGCTCATTAAGGCTGAACTTTGTACTCCCTGACCCAGGCTGCAAGGTGACAGAGGGTGACTCAGACAAGGATTGCATTCTAGAAACCAAGTGTTCTCAGAACTTCAGTTATCCAGTTCCTAAAGTTTAAATCAATTCTACAACTGACACATGGAAATAGATGAGATCATTAGTCTTAAAAATAACCCAGAAATATTATAACTTGAAACTTCTAGAAATAAGCAAATAATTAAATCAGACTTTAAATAACTTACATGGTGGACATGATAGTGAAGATCTATGTAGTAGCTTTTTTATCCAAGTGATTGTAGAGTCTATATCTCAGTGTAGCTGTAACTTGTTTAAGGAAACACTTTCTGCCCTGGCCAGTTTGGCTCAGTGGATAGAGTGTTGACCCGATGGACTGAAGGGTCCTGAGTTTAATTCTAGTCAAGGGCACGTACCTCAGTTGCAAGCTTAATCCCCGAACCCCCAAGGTGTGTGCAGGAGGCAACCAATTGACGTGTCTCTCTCACATCAATGTTTCTGTCTCGCCGTCTCTCCCCCTCCCTTCACTCTGTAAAAATCAATGGAAAAATATCCTCAGGTGAGTTTTAACAACAGCAACAACAAAACACACACACAACAAAAGAATTAAAAACCCCTACTTCCTCTCAAACTATGAATTGGTAATTTAAAAAGGAATAGTTTAATTAGATTTTCCTGATATATTTTAGATAATGCAGTATATAAAATTTATCTTATATGCAATTTTGAGGACAGTGTTTGGTCCATAAAACTGACTCTACCTTTTATATTAATGCTCATAATAATTATATAGAAGCAAAAATTCTACTAGATTTTAAGGCAATATGCTAGTTTACTAAATTCCTTTGCTGCATGTACCAATTACTGCAGTGTAAAAGTTCTTGATAAACATTGCTTTAACAATAAATGCAATTCAAACACTTTTTCTTAAACTAGCATCTTCATTTTAAGAAATTTCTATTTTGGTGCAAATTTTGGCACTTCAGGCATGCCAAGAGATATATCAGTAAGAAATCTTTTTTTTTTAAATGAGCGACTTCTTTAGTATCTTGCATTTATTTATCTTTTTAAAATGAAGAGATTCAGATTCTTTTTGCTATATTTTAGCTTTTGCAGAGAAGAGGGTCATTATTTTGTACTTGCTTATATTTTTCTATGTATTCTAGTAAATAATGTCAATTGGAAGTCCCATGGGGGTTACTAGTCAACAACCACAAGTCTCAAAGGTAGGATTCATTAATGAGAATAGAATTTTCTAATATGGCTATTTGCTAACCAGTTCTTGAAGGCAGATTTGCTTGGAACATAATTAATTCAGCTCCAGGACAAACATATACATATTGCTTATATTCATATCTTCTAAATCAAGAAAAGTTTACACCCAACTCATAAGTAAATGACTTTTGTGGTTATTTTGGGAAAAGCAAATGGAAATAAAAAAGTAGATTTTAATACTATACATGGTTTAAGAGCTAAATTGTCGAAAAGCTGCCTGGAATGCAACACAGATGACTTCTTTGGGGAGAGGTAATACGTTGATGTGAGAATTGTACCGGAAGTCAGAAGATAATAATTTCTCTTTTTATGTCTACTCCTGGTAGACTGTGGATGTTATCTAAGTTGTCTCACTTTTTGGGGTCTTGCATTCCTTGGCTATAAAAGGAGGGGAGGACCTAGATGATCTCTGAATTCCTTCCCTATGTGAAAAGTTTTATAGTTCTATGAACATTTCTTTATGGTACAAAGTCTGAAAATATATGTGTAAGATTACAGGTATCAGACAGTAGGATAAGACACAGCAAAGTGTGTTGGGGGGGCAGGCATGGCGGGGCTATACTGTCTCCACAGCAGCAGAGAGTCTCGTAAATGTAAAGTCCTGCTTCTGTGCGGCAGACCCTTCCTGGCTCAGGAGAGACATTTTCAACTTGAGAGCAAAACTAGGCAGCCCGGCCACAGTGTGGAAAGGTGGCTGTGTGTACAGTCTCTGGTTGGTCCTGCAAGTGCTTGGTGAGCGTGTCCAGCAGCTCCCACTTCCTTATCCCACCCTTCAGCCCATACTCCTGCAGACTTCCTTCAGCACAGGCACTGAGCTTACCCAGTGTGCCCTTGCTGACACGGGCCTTCAGTTCCTCTTTGGATAATTCTGTCTTAGGCCTTTTGCTTATTGCTTTCCTATAATGTTTATTATAGTGACTATTCAAACTTTTTTAAAAAATATATTTTATTGATTTTTTACAGAGAGGAAGGGAGAGGGATAGAGAGTTAGAAATATCAATGAGAGAGAAGCATCGATCAGCTGCCTCCTGCATACCCCCCACTGGGGATGTGCCTGCAACCAAGGTACATGGCCTTGACTGGAATCGAATCTGGGACCCTTGAGCCCGCAGGCCAACGCTCTATCCACTGAGGCAAACCAGTCAGGGCTATTCAAACTTTTTAAAAAAATTATCTTTATTGTTGAAAGTACTACACATGCCCCTCATCCCCTCCTTTAAAAAAATCCTTTCAGCAGAATGTGATGCAAAAGCACAAAGCTAGGCATTATCAGTGACCCATTCTTGTTTAAGGACAGGGCTTTAGTTTCTCTAAAATTAGGTGGTAGAAGGGAATGATCATTAAGATCTCTTCTATTCTGAAAAAATTCCAAGATTTTAAGTACCCAGTCCCACTTTTTACTCTCAGATCTAGTTTTTGAACCCATATCTCCTAGCTCCTGGTCTAAAGATAATTCTCCGTATATTATTGACTCCTATTTTCTCTTCTGCTGAAAATACAGACTCCTGGTTCAAACTTCATCTTCCCCTATATTTTCTATCTTTATACTTTTGGTTCAAATTCCTTGACCCCTCTCTTCCTGCTCCCCTTTTGAACAAGAATAAAAATGTTTATAATAACCAAAAATTAGAATTCCTATCAATAGGGAATGGCTAAATAAATGACATTACATCCATAAATTTGGAGCAGATAAAAAGAATGATATAGGTCTCTATGTGTATATGTGGGGAGATTTCCAAGACATATTAAGTGAAAAAAGCTTATTGCAAAATAATATTTTCAGTACAATGTCATTTATGTTAAAAAAAATACCACATTCATATATGTAAATATATCAGAAAAGTTCTGGAAAGATACATGTCAAACTGATAAACTTTCTATGGGAAAGGAAGCAAGAGTCAAGGAGAAACTATCAGGTTGATTTTATTGCTAGAGTTTTTTGTAGTAAGAATGTGTTACTTAAAAAAGATTTTTGCCCTGACCGGTTTGGCTCAGTGGATAGAGCGTCATCCTGCGGATTGAAAGGTCCCAGGTTTGATTGTGGTTGCAGGCACATCCCCAGTGGGAAGTGTGCAGGAGGCAGCTGATAGGTATTTCGCTCTCATCGATGTTTCTAATTCTTTATACCTCTCCCTTCCTCTTTGTAAAAAATCAATAAAATATTTAAAATATTTTAAAAGGCAATAATGTATGGGTAATCTTACACATATATTTTCAGACAATAAAGCTAGAACGGATCTTAGGAAATCACCTAGTCTAGTATCCTTATTTTCTGAATAAGAAAGCCTAAGTCCCTCCAAGTTGTCTGTTTCACTGAGTTGATTAATGACAAAGTTAGCATAAGAATATTCTAATCCCCAAACCAGAACTTTTCCACACTGTCTTCAAGGTACAGCTAATACATACATTTTTTATGAAGTCTCTTCTGATTTTGCAAATCGTGGTATCTCTTCTAAATCCCCATCTGTTCACTGTTTGTGTGAATTTTAATCCACACTACCTTATTCTGTAATGTCCTCCCTTTCTAGATTATATAAATACTAGGGGCCCGGTGCACAAAAATTTGTGCACTGGGGGTGGGGAGGGCGGTCCCTCAGCCTGGCCTGTGCCCTCTCGCAGTCTGGGACCCCTTGGGAGATGTCCACCTGCTAGCGTGCCTGGTCAACCTGCGTGAGGGGCTGATGGCTGTTTGCAGACTGGCCAAGCCCCCTAGTGGGACCCTCACCCCATGGGGGTGTGGCCAGTCTGGGTGAGGGGCTGAGGGCCATTTTCAGGCTGCCCACAGCTCCCATTGACCCAAGGACCCAGCAAGGCTGGCTGGAATCAGGTTTCTAGGGTTTATCTTCTATAATTGAAACTTTGTTACCTTGAGTGGAGGCCTAGGCAGGCAATGAAGCCTCCTGTTTGCTTCAGCTCTGTGGCTTTTATAATTGAAACATTGTTGCCGTGAGCGGAGCTCCAGCCGGCCTAAGCAGGCAGTTGCAATGGAAGCCTCCTGTTTGTTCTAGCTCCGTGGCTGCTGGCCTCCATCTTAGCTGGGTTAATTTGCATACAGCTGCTCTGATTGGCTGATGGTGTGGCTTGGCTGGTGGGCATGGCTTAGGTGTCTCGGAGTGATGGTTAATTTGCATATTACTCTTTTATTGGATTAGATACTAGAAGCCTGGTGCACAGGCTTGCCACTTGCCTGCCTGCTTGGTGCACAGGCTAACCACTTGCCTACCTGCCTGATTGCCCCAACCACTGGCCTGCCTGCCTGAATGCCCCTAACTGCCTCTGCCTGATTGCCCCTAACCACTCACCTGCCTGCCTCATCACCCCTAACACCTCTGCCTGCCTGCCTGATTGCCCCTAACTGCTTGCTTGCCTGCCTGATCGCCCCTAACCACCTCTGCCTCTTCATCCAGAATGGCGTCCAGAAGGTTGTTCAGCTGTTTGGTCTAATTAGCATATTATGCTTTTGTTATTATAGATTCTGTGAGGGGAGGGACTATAATTTGTTCATCTTTGTGTCTGATACAGTGTCTTGTACATAACAGGTGTTTAGTGAATTATTAACATTTTTGTTTGTTTGATATTTGTAGTAGGCTATGCACCTTATGTTAAGAGAAAAAAATCAAATGCCAGTCAAATAAATAGCTCTGTTTTTTTTGTTTTAGTGTGTGTGTGTGCATGCATGTGTGTGTGACCTGACATTTCAAGATAGAAAATATTTTAGGAAAGCACATAGTGAGATATTTGCTACTCTGCAAATACCTCCCCTTTCCAAGGAAAATAGTTTTGTTCTCCACTCCTGTTTCAGAACAGTTTGTCCCCATAGGATATTCTAGGTAATATGACCCACTTAGGAAATATGTGGTGATTGTGCTTCATATTGGGACCTCTACTTAAGTTGTATCACAGGAAAATGCCCCTTGAGTGTGCTGGTTATACAAATGAAAGTACATTTCTTTCTGTATTTGAATTTACACAGCAGACCAAGAAACTCAATTATGACTTAAAATTTTACTATAAATATGGTGCCATAAAAGCTGTGACATCCTTTTTAATTGTGAAAGAATATCCTCAAACTGTTTGGAATTTATACAGGTTTTGCCCTTTGTGTGTTGGCGCCCTGTTTTGTCTGCATAGCTCCATTACTTGATATTAGCACCTTACTAAATTTCAGCTTGCTTTTTGAGATAGAGACTCTTCCCTGTGGTTTTTATCTGCCGTTGTATTCATCCTGTTTTGCTTCTGATTTTTTGGTAACTTGGCTTATTTTGATAGCTGTTTAATTTGACATCATTAAAAGCCTGTATAATTATTTAAACAGATTATTTCATGGAAGTTTCCATAATCAGCTAACGATTGTTCTTGAGTGGAGCCTTAGGAAGATTTATTCTTTTTTGGAAAGCTAACATCTCTCTTAGTTTAGAATTAATAGCTTTAGGAACACATCATAGAACGCTGGGAATTTCCATGAATGCTTCTAGCCAAAGAGATTGTATTGAAATGGCCAATTGGTGCTCACAGGTATTCATCTAGAGCCATTTTTATTATGCCAGAATTTAAAAATATGTATGTGTATATGTGTGTATAAATATATGATATATATGTGTCTGTTAAAAAAGCAGTTATGAATTTAGCTCTTTTGAAAACTGTGAAGTAATTAAAATAGAGATAATTTATTAAATAGGAAATTATCTGTAACTCCTTCAGTGTCTTTCAAATGTGGTATATTAAAACATATTCTTGCTCTATTGATCATTTTATTAGAAAGTTTTTAAAATGATGGGACTGAGCAAAAAAAATCTCATAGACACTGACAACAGTGTGATGATTGCCAGGGAGAGGGGGGTTGGGGAAGGTGGAGGAGGATATAGGGGAATAAATGGTGATGAATAGAGACTTGACGGGGTGATGAACATACAGTACAGTGTACAGGTGATGTGTTGTGGAATTGTGCAACCTGAAACCTGTGTAATTTTATTAACTACTGTTACCCCAATAAATTCAATAAAAAGGGGAAAATATGTTTAACATGTTTTGATCTGCTGTACTTAGAAGAAAATATATTTCTGATTAGTTTTTCATTATTTTTGAGATCATAGATTTTGTTATTTTCATGCAGATAGATATGTAGATAAATTTACTTGTGATAAAGATAATAGGCATTTGCCAGTCATTTTCTAGATGTTTAAGAATTTGCTACAGTAAAATTATTTTTTATTTTAAAATTGTAGTCAGTAATGCTTAGTTTAGTAATATTTGAATGAAATAGAAAAAATAGATTTTTAAACATTAACATTAGGGCATTTTCTGGTTTAGTGTTTTAATTTAAAAATATTTTTTTCAGTTGGTAGTCCTCAATGGAGAAACTTTCTGGAAACAATATAAAGAACTATATTCTACATCTATCTAGGATTTCTTAGTTTAGACATAGCAAAGTGGAGCTCAAATACATGTTTGAACTTGGCAGCTTCAGTTTGCAAAATGTCCTTATTTTTCTTGTCAAGTGAAGATTAGAGATCTCTCCATTTTAAAAAATATATTTTTTATTTCAGAGAGGAAGGGAGAGGGAGAGAGAGAGATAGAAACATCATTGATGAGAGAGAATCACCGATTGGCTGCCTCCTGCACACCCCACAATAGGGATCAAGTCCATAATCCTTGCATGTTGCCTGACCAGGATTTGAACTGTGACTGACTTCCTAGTTCACAGGTTGACACTCAACCACTGAGCACACTGGCCAGGCTTCTCAATATTTTTTATAGAGCTTTGAGTACAGAGCGTTTAGATGCTAGTACAGGTGCAACAGACAGTGGTTAGAAATAAACAGTAGTTAAGAATTAATTCATCTTTTAGCAACAGTTTACTATTTCCATTAAAGTGCAGTTTGACCCCCTCTCTAACTCTGTCCTCTTCCCCACCCTTTGCACTTTTACTTGTGATAAAATATTACAAAATATGTTAAGGGTATATTTTTGTAATATAGATGTATTATCATGGAGGACACCCATCATAGTTTCCCAGAGCCATCTGTTTGAATCATTTGTATGACCAATTATGACATTTTTTCTTTAGGATTGTAACGTCTGTATGTTTTTTCTATCTTGATTCACTTTATTCCAGCCTGATTCACAAATTATAGAACAGCTTGTATTTGGCATAACTATAAAAAAATGCAGTCTCTTCTACATAAGGTTCTTTTTCAATTGGTAATTTCATCTTCGCAGTTAAAACATTTGTAAACATAACACAAATTAGATAGAGCCTAACAACTTAGCAAGACTGCTATTTTTGTAACGGAGGAGGCTTTCCTAAAGAGAAATTTGGTGGTCCTGGGCTCTGAGAACTCCCTCAAGCAGTCAGAATTTACTGCTGCATGGATTGGGTCAGGGGACAAGGAAATAGGAATTGTATTTGCTGTCTTGAATGTTCAGAATATTGATGTGCTTAAAAAATATGAATAGATTTGGGGTCTTACTTTTCATCTTTTGAAGGATCCTTCATATTATCTTTTGTTCCCTGAGATTAGAGGTGTTGGTAATCCTGGAAGATGTTTTAGGATTTCAGCCTGTAGTATCTCTAATATCTGAAAGGAAATGTAGCCACGTTGGGCAAATTTATCCTCCAAACTCAACCACCTTCTTTTCTATTGGAGCGCCTGTTTTTGTGTTCTTGTTGTTGGGATATACTTAGGCAAGAGAGCCACACAACCTGCCCAGATGAGCAGTCAGGATTTTTATTGGCTGTGGTAACAAAGTAGAACATGTTTCCTTATCCTGGCTTTTCCTTCTTCTCAAAGCCACACAGCAGTATAGATTTTTCAGGGCTGTTCTCCTGGAATCAAAGTGTAATAGCACTTGTTTACCAGTCATTCTTGGACCGAAAACTATCCTATATAATAAAAGCCTAATGTGCAAATTGACCAAACTGCGGAATGACCCATGGAATGACCGGTCAATATGACTCACACTGACCACCAGGGGACAGACACTCAATGCAGGAGCTGCCCCCAGGCCCCAGGCCAGCCAAGGTGAGTGGCAGTGGGGGTCCTCCCCCCTCCATCACCCTCTGGTCGCCCACAGATTGGCCCTGGTCACTACTGGCCAGGCCTAGGGACCCTACCCATGCACGAATTTCATGCATTGGGCCTCTAGTAATGGTATGGAGTTGAGGCTGGAATCACACAAAATATATATTAGGTCTCTGATTCTTCTCTCATTTAATTTTTTTCCTGGGCTGATGCGGAGGAGAATCAAACTAAAATTTAGACAATATAAATAGAAACAAGTAAAAAGTAGTTGTGCAACCTAGTTATAATTTGAACCCAGTTTTTTACTGGAAAGAGTTTGCTTTTTATGAGGCTATTGTAGTTGTTGTTACTCCATTGAATACCTTTTCTTTTTCAGAAGGGTTTTAAAAAGAAAAGTAGTTCTTAAGGCACGTTCACTTTCTACCTGCCTAAAAGTGCTCATCTGTCAGTGTCTAAATACAATACTGAAACATTTTTTTGCTTTATCAGAGGAGAGCATGCTCAGGATTGATGCCAGGTGTTGTGTGAGGCTGCCTCCAAAAGTTACTCTCAAAAACTACTCTTCAGTTGGGCCCTTTGTGGTCAGAAAAAAAGTGCGATATAGTATTATGAAAGAGAAAGATCAGAGGAGTTTAAGTAACTCTGAAATAAAAAGATATACCAAAACATTAATTAACTGTCCTTGTCAGAACTATGATGTTTAAAATTCTATGAATCTTATTTTTCCAGAGTTCCAAATGCCCAATGGGTTAATTACAGATAGGCTAACAATTGATCTTTGTTACCTTTCCCTGCCCCCAAATTTACCCTCCCCCCAAAAAATAAAAAATAAAAAATAAACAAAACTCCCTGCATTTTAATTCTGGGGAAATTGTGCTAAAATAGGACTTTCAAAATAATCTCTGGCTGACTTGACTGAATTGGCAGATATCCAGCAACGCCAAACCATTTGCCGTCTGCCAGTGGTAAGCATGGTCACCACTTTCAATCATTTAGTTCCTTATTTCAGGTTGCTCATACTCAGTATAAATTGTGAATATTCATTTTCCAGGGATGCATTCATTCATTCTTAGGCCAGAGTGTTCCTGTCCCACTTAAAAAAATATGTCTTTCCTTTTATGTAGATACACCCCCTTAAAATGAACTAATATGCTAATCATCTTATTTGCAGGGCCTTTTTTTTTTAAAGGCATTGTGCTATTTTTCATTTTATGCTTCTACATGAACATTCGCATTACAATGGAACATTCTTTGAGTGTGCTGTTTGTGCTATGTAGGCTCACCATTTTGTTAGGGATCAGTAGCAATATTTCTTCATTTCTCTCTGCCATTCTTAATTATAATTTGATATAATAAAATAACTTCACTGAACGGTGGGGTAGAGTGGAGAGTTAGATTTTTAGAGAAGAGTAGACTAATACTTGTTATGTGCATTTTGCATATGAAACTAGGGCGATGTCTTACAGAACATTATCACTGTGTCTTAGATCTGACTTGCCAGCACGTAGGAAGTCTGTTTTGATTTCAAAATGTATTTTTACCCCATGGTGGCTGGTAGGGTACAATACTATTGACATCACTGTGTTTCAAATAGAAAATTAACAAGTAGCTACTGTTGTGATTGCTGATTGCCTTCCCAGTCCCTGTGAGAACGCTTTTTCTTTTGGAGAGCAACACTTCTCAGCCCCTTGGAACCATTAAATCAAGCCACCGGGGGCTGCCAGAATGGGGATGAACACCAACAAAAGGCTGAAGATTAGAAAAACAGTTAATAATGCAAAAAAAGCCTTTAATCAGCTCCCAAGTTGATGTGAAAGGTAACTAATTTTTTAAAATGTCTCTTCCCCTCACAGCTACGTTTTGACAGTAGGCCAGGTTCAGAGCCTGATCTCTCCTGATCTCTTTAGAGAAGAGTATCCTTTCCCTCCACCGACCCCTGGAGGGTTGCCAAAGGAAAATAAGCTATTTTGTATTTAGAACAAATTGCCACTGTGTTCCCCAGTGATGTAGCCCTATTTCCCAGACTTTGGAACTTAGAATACAGAAAGTTCTTGTGTGACCAAAGAAGAAATATGGTGAATGAATAAATTTTTGTTGTTTTTTGTTGTTTTTTAAACCACACACACACACACAAATCCTCATCAACATAGAGGGGATGCGATGTATGCATGGAATGTAAATTTAGCTAAGAATGGACATCAAGTGAGCAATTTTTGTTACGTTACTTTGGAGATCGGGTTCCTTGTGGGAGTTTCAGTGAAGAATATAGGCCTTTGGAACCAGATTTAATTTTTTTTTTTTTCAAGCAAAGCTGTCAAAAGCCAAGTCTTCCTTAGAGATGAAAGCATGACAGTGAAAAAAATCATTTGTTTATGTGTTCTGCATAGCCTTCATCTGGAGAGATACAGCTTTCATCTCATCAGCAGTCCTGGGATTGTGTAAAACTGTGCAAACACTAATTTCTCATGTTACCAGATGGGATAAAAACTATTCATTTAATTCCCCCTCCCTCTGCCCCTGTGCATTGTGGAGTACTTATTTTTAGACTTTCCCCTAACATACCTGAGTTTTCTTAGCTGTTTCTTTTCTATTTTCTTCTTAGTAATTGCCTTAGTATTATTATACTTGTTTTTAACACTATTTATTTTTGAACAACAGATGGAACAGAGGCCAAACTTATATCAGTTATATTTTCTATTTGCTAGGAAGCCTGCTGTTAATAAAGTCTAAAAGTCAAAACTAGTGCCAAAAAATTAAATTAAAAATTTTTATTTTTAAATTTCCTTTGACATTGTTGCCCTAGTCTCCATCACTATAAATCCTTTGAAAGTCACTCTGTTGTAGTGTCTGCAAATCTTAACCCCATGCTTCACTATTAAAAGACATGTTGAGACTCATAGCTAGAGAGCAGGCACACAGCTTGGGGCGGGAGGGGGTGGGGTGGAGAAACTAAACAAAAATAAAACAAAAAAACTTGAGGACATGGACAGCAGTGTGGTGATTGTGGGGGTGGAGGGAGATGGGTGGGAGTGGTAAAGGGTATAGAGAAGATAAAAGGTGCTGGGGGAAAATAAAATAAAATTTAAAAATAAAATATGAGATGTCGACTCTAATCAAGAGTTAGGTTGGAGATTGTTGGTTACTCTACATGTGGTCATCTTTGGTGGTGACCTCAGCTGCACACAAAACAACCCAGTGTAGAATTCTGGCATCCATAAGAGGATCTCTAATGAATGTTGGCCTGATTGTAGTCTTTAGAGGCCTCAGTATTGTTACCTCAACTTTGGTGAGCTAGAGAGTCCTAGATAAATCCACTGGAAATCGTTACATATCTCCTCCCCATGGTGGGCCAGTCTTTCTGTTGGTATTTGAAGACCTGAAATGACTAAAAGAATGGATTCAGTCTTACCTAGAAGATAATTAAAGTATGATGTGATTGGTATGAAAATCAATTATTATTATCTGAGAAAGGGGTATGGTGAGGAAAGCTCATGGGAGAAACAGTAGTTTGACTGTGGGCTGACAAATGAGTTAGATGCCCGCTAGTTGGACAGTGGCGAGAAAGGCATTCCAGGTAGAGAAATCAGTAAATATGAAAGCTCATTTGGTTTTTGGAAGAAGTGATGGGAAGTGGGGCTGGAAAGGTGGTAGACAGAAGGGTAAATTATAGCATTTTCAAACAGATAGATTACTACTGGTGTCTTTTAAAAATCTTTACATCTAGTTCAGTGACTTCATAGGGTGGAGTTCATTGTTTACTGATTGACCATTGTTATTGCCTGAGTGGCCACTTCATCTTCCTCATATCTCTGAGATGAAAAGACTAAATAAATGTCAGCCTACACAGAATCTGTGTAGTTTGAGAAAGAATATGTCACTATTTTGTCATTGAGTACTCACAATTTCTCCTCTCTCCTCCCCTCTCTCCTCCAAGTCTTTCTTTCATCTTAAAAGTATACTTTGCATCGTCTGTGCTTGATTTTATATAAAATAGATAGTGCTTCAAAATCTTTGAGGAAAACGATGACTTCTGGAAGGCACACTATATTTAACTTTCTGGCTTTAAATACTGTCTGGCTCCCCACCCTAAGAACTACTTAGATTTTATTAGGAGAAAGTGATTTTTAAAAGTCTTTCAAGAATGAGTAACATGTATCTCAGTTTTTCTGATTTTATTTATCTGTATATAAATGAGTCCTTTTAGTGCTTAGGTGGACAGTGAAAAAGTTCATGTGACTATGAAATAAGTTAAATATTAGATAGTGTATATAATTTATATAATTTGAAACTTCATCATAACACTTGTTGATATTCCTCTCTGCTTATTTTTCAAGATACCAGTTGAATTAAGAGGAATATTAATGAAAGCATCTGTTTTTGAAAACTAAGAAGAGAGTCCCAGAGAGTCTCCTGAGTTTTTATTTTGTTGTCATCAAGCCCCATGATACCACAATCAGGTCTAACTCTAGGAAAATGCCACTTACCAGGTTAATACCTGGGAGTTAATAGTCCGTTTATGTTTTGCAAAGGAGAAAATATATATGTTGTAAGTGAAACATAATTACCGTATGCCATTTAATGAGAACCGCTTGTCTAAATTTTCTTAGTTCACAAACAAAATAAGCTGAGTTGTAGGATATGATCATATTTGTTTTTATAAATAAAATTCATGAGCAGCATGAGTGCTTGCTATCTGGATCCATTTTTTATGTCATTTTTTCATAAGAAAAGGAGGCAGGCAGTTGTTTTGAAGTTTAGACGATTTTCCTAAGATTCTCAATACATTAAACTTTAGACAAATGTTGGAATATAAAATGTGTAGGGTAAGCATTTAGCTGATGTCATGTGCAGAAGAAGTGTGTAGCAAGTTGGGAAACCTGGCCACGAGCCACTGCAGCGTTGAAGAATGTGGCTCAAGGGAGAACTCAAAGCCCATTGCATAACATTCAGCAGAGAGGAAAATGCAAGTACTGTCCCTATCACTTGACTTGTTTTCCATTTTTATTTAGTTACTTGGCAAAGTCTTGGTATCCTGTAGTGGAGGAATGAAAGAGAAGTTCCAATGAAGGACCGTGCCTTCAAGGGCATCAGCCAGTGGATGGTTTTGTGAGGCTGGGTAGGCTCGTTAAATTTCTTATTGTTGGGCAGAGGGATTAGAGTTTCCAGAGACTACTTGAAAAACAGAAAAACATTGTCGTATGATACTTGCAATTATTTCCTGAAAGGGAATTCTTTCTTCTCCTTCAACACTGTGTGCTTCTTGTGGTTGATACATACCTATGCTTTAAAATATCACAGCTACTAGGAGGGGCCATTTAATGGCAAAATCATTTCCCCTCACATTTGGTGATATTTCAGTTTTGCAGTAGAGTTTACAAGGTTTGAAATCAATGCAGCATTGGTTCCTTCAGAGGAAAATGATCCCAATCTACCAAAATAAGAGCCAAACAGACTCTAATTGTTCCTTTTCCCACAAGGGCCTTGCCCTTTTTGAAGGTGTGGGTAATTTTGATAGGACCTTCTGTCTAACAGGGTTAGGCACTGAGAACTGCCTCTTCCCCTGGGTAAAGCCCACTTTTAAATGTCATTTTAAAATAGACCTCGAAGTATCTTTGAAAATAAAAGTACTTTTGTATCTCTCCATTGTCTTACCCCCTCCTGTTCAGCAAGGAAACTTCAGTTTTCTCATAGGGCACGCCTGCTGCAGTGTCTAATCCTATCTTTGCTCCCTGGTTAGCATTTACTTTTCACAACACATGGATAGCATAATAAAAATGATGAAACTAAAATCTTTCCCAATTTAGTTTTTGTTATGCCATCCATGTGTTGTGAAAAGTTAAGTAAATGCTAAACAGGGAGCTAAATATTTTTCTCAGTTTTGATCCAAGTCTAGTTTCATAGATTTTACAATGTCAGGATTATTTCTATTGGTTGCTCGTCTAGTGTTCATCAGAATAGGCAGCACAAAAGCCTTAACTTTCCCCAGCCTTCTTACCCTACTTTGATTAAAGGTGCAGGATTGTACCTGTTCGGAATCCTTGTTGTCTGTCAGCTCTTCCACTCCTTGGGGACATGAAAAACATCATCTTTACGACACTTGCAATTTTTTTCTCAGTGCATAAGGATTTCCTAATCAAACCAAGCTTTTTTCTTCGGTCTCTTGTCCTCTTTTCTTCCTCCAGTGTCGTACAGCCCATGATTTGTCAGGCACACACAGGAGGCTCCTGAGCCACCAGTCACATGAGAACGAAGGCAAGAAAAGAAAGGACCAGATGGCATCAAAAGATACGCCTTTCTAGGTCGTTGGTGGTTAAGCTTGCAATCTGGTTACCAGCAGGGAGACTATGGGAGAAAGGGTGGAGAGGAGCACAGCACCATTGTAAGGGAAGAAGAATTATGCCACACACTTTACAGTCACAAGGTGTCCATTGCTCTTAGAAGTGTGCACCTTAAAAAAAAGAAAAGATGTGGACCACTATGTACAGTGTTTGGATGGCAACTTTGAAAAGTGTGGCTCCCCCACCTTGGTTGACTACTATCCTGTAGCTACCTTTAACCCTTTGTCATTCTACTCTCCAAATGCCTGATTCAGTTACAAATACAAAAACCGTAAGAAATGACATTTGGCTCCCACAGGTACCCTTTTTTCCACAGGAGAGAGAAGACATGACTCACCTCTCATCCTTTACACTATTATCTATTTTGGAGAACTGTATTTACGAAACATAGAAAATGACGTCATTGGCCTTTGTGAGACATGATATCGCATGTAAGCCGTATCTCGGAGTACACTTATAATTGTGGTACTTGACTGAAGGAATGTTCAGTAGTGGCTAATCACAAACAAATATTGGGGAGGACAGTGTGCCTTCCCTGTTCATTTAGGCATTACGTACTCCTTGACTCCTTCGGCTTATGCATCTCCTGATGTGCCTGCACTATTGCAGATCACCAGACTGCTCAACTTGGCTTATACCTTTTTAAAATAGAATTCCACTTCAGTTGTTTTCCCTTGAATGAAAAAAACTAAGGTATTTTTAATTTTAGGATTCAACTTGATCTTAATATATGAACTTGTTTCCTTTACTCTCTTAATTCCCTTGAAAAATCCTTGCTTTTTCATAGACAAAAATTCAATATCCCTGAAGTCCAAAGTCAAGTTTCAATCTTTTATAAGTCTTCCTCCTCCAATTACAACCTCTCCTTTTATTCAGTTTCTGTTGCCCTTGCTATCTGTATGACTCATTTCATTATGAACCAAATGAAACAAAATAATATATTTTGTTCGGTAATCTAGATTTTACACTCTTAAAAGTTTACATTTCTTTTTTTACGCCTCCCACTCAAGCAAGTGTCCAGGTCATTGCTGATTGTACAAAAGTCATGTAATAAATATACAACTGAATGATTAAAAAAGAGATAGAAAACATAAACATCTTAATATTATATTAGTGGAATTCTGCCCAGATTTTAATGTCTTTTACTTGTCTCAAAAATAGAATATTGACCCGCCCATTTTCCCCCTTGATGTAAAGAATCATTCTGAAGTTATTTTTCCAATATGTACACTGAATTTCTAAGAGATATTTCCTGTATGTACACAGAATTTCTTGTTTAAAGGAATTTAAACAAAATTGACAAGTTATTCTTATGGCAACTTTAATTGTTAACTTTACTGGTTTTATTGGTTAGTTGCTTTGCAAACTTATTTACATGACTTAATTCAGAGCTCCCTGTTGGGAGCCTCTAATTATTAGTAAAAGAACCACCAGTCTCTCCAGTGTCATATCATGAATGCAGTTGTTAGGCCTATGCTATAATGAGCCTAATGAAGAGTTTAAAGGCTTTTTTTTTTTTTACTGTGGATTTTGATTTGTTTTTAGTCTCCTCAGCAAGAGCACTCTGTGATCATGTGAAAGACTTCACCTCTAAGGTTTTCCAGTTAAAAATGAAAATTTTATTAAAGGCTCTGACTTGGGAGGGAGAGTGACTTTTTAATTATTAAATCACTTTAAAGGGGAATCCGTTGATTTAGGGAAAATAAAAAAAATATTTTATCCACATCAGGTATGCCAGGTTTCAGCCTGGAGCTAATTTATTAGATTTGAGTTATTGAACTCAGGAGAGAGATTTAGAATGGAAATACTAACAGACCTTCCTAGCTTGGCTAGTGGGTATTGGAAGAATCTTAACAATTCATCAGCCAAGTCTCTGACCTTACTACCTTTAATCATCCTTGCTTGCCTACCCCTCTTTCAAATTTGCTAGCTTTAGAATTTCACTTGACATTATTGCATGTATATTAAGGCAGATAAAGCATAGTTTGGTGAGTATGCTAAAACCATTTGGCCTTCTTTGAGGAGAAAATGGAAGATGTGTTTTGTTCCTAGTACAGTTGAGACAGTTGCTGCTAAATGTTCAATTATGGCTCTTTAAGGAATAGGGGTAAACCATGAACACATTTGTGAATTTTCTTTCCAAATATATGATTAACTGCTGAATTACATTATGCCTTATGAAACACAGGACCAAAGGTGCAGACTAGTATTATTTTAGAGTGGAAATATGTACCCGTAACTCTCAATTATGGTGATCATAGTTCCTTTAGGGCATAGGGAAGGTAAATTCCTAAGGTTGTCTGCTAGCATTTCCAGGAGAAATTTCCTAACATGCCCATCGGATAGATGGTTTAAAGAATGCAAATGACTTTTAGTAAAGAATTTTTCACCTGGCTTTTTCCCATATGTAGAAAATTGTAGGTGGGTAGTAAGAGAAGAGGGAGAGAGACAGAAATAAAATGAAAAACTAATGAGTGCCCAGCCAGAGTGGCTCGGCAGTTAAGCGTCGATCCAGGAACCAAGAGGTCGCCAGTTGGATTCCAGTCACGGCACATGCCTGGGTTGTGGGCTTGATCCCCAATAAGGAGTGTGCAGGAGGCAGGCGATTGATGTTCTTCTCTCATCGATGTTTCTACCTCTCTCTTCCTCTCCATTCCTCTCTCTCTAAAAATCAATAAAAACATACTTTAAAAAAGATTATCTTTAAAAAACAACTAATGAGCTAGTACACAAGGAGCTGTTTTATAGATTGTGGTTTCAGTGTTAGAATTGACCACAGAGCCATATATTTTGCCTAATCCTATCCTAGCTGGACATAGAATTTTGCTGTTTCTATTGTGTTGGATCAATTATTTTTATAGTTGAGAAATGGTTGAATATCAGCATGATACATCATAACATAACATTGTAGGACAGCTGTGTGTGTGTGTGTAAGGTGGGAGGATATGGAAATCTATGAGCATTTTATACTTCCTTGGGTTACCCCTGTTGAAAACCCCTATTTTAGCTATTCAGAGTTAAATACAGTTGCCCTAGTATGCTTTCCTATTTCCCCATTACATTAATACAGTTGAGATAGTTTATGGGGCAGGCTAAAATGAAATAATCTCTGACAGAGATTATCATTAGGGATAATAATCTGAAGTGGCTGGTAGCTGTAGAGTACAACAGAAATGGCAGGTTGAAAATCAGTAGGCATACCTGCACTTGCAGATATGGAAGTAGGGGTGTAACATGGTCATAGACTAAATAATGTGCAAATTATTATTTGTCTTAAAATAGGTTTTAGGATATTTCTAGTGGAATATTCAGACTGCTTATTTGACTTTTTTGTCTTTCTTAGACGAGCTCATCTGCGCCTATGTTTAGAACGCTTGAAAGTTCTGATTCCACTAGGACCAGACTGCACCAGGCACACAACACTTGGTTTGCTCAACAAAGCCAAAGCACACATCAAGGTGAGAACCTTTACTTTCGTATTTGCACGTGATTCTTTTAGTCCTGGTTTTATTAGAAGCAATGATTCCTATTCATTTACACCATCTAGCTCACCGTGCCCTCCTTAATAACTGAATCAAGAGAACTCTAAAAATTTATCAGCTAATCTGATGGAAAGGAGCAACATAACCTGATTAAAATAATTGTTTTGACAGCATGGCCGTTTGAAGAGCTAGAAATACTTAGAAAAATAGCAAGGAAGGCTGTTGTGCCCTCTGGTGGAGAGGACTTCATTTGATTGTGTCCCTCAGTATTTTTCCATCAAACTACACTACAGAGCAAGTTTCTCTTTTGTGGAGATCACTTTACAGACTTTGAGAATTGCATACTGTTCTAGTAAATCTGGCATGCATTATATACATACCCCCCAAAAGTAAAGAAATAACTATTTTTGATGTACTTATGTGTTTTAACACACACACACACACACACACACACACACACACATTTGTAGTATATTCATTCATGTCTAACAAAGAAATCTTTTGAGATGTTAGGTAAAAATCAGTTTTACTGTTTGTACTGGGTTATACACAAACTTAAATATCATTTTAGAAACTTGAAGAAGCTGAGAGGAGGAGCCAGCACCAGCTAGAAAACTTGGAAAGAGAACAGAGATTTTTAAAGCGGCGACTGGAACAGCTGCAGGGTCCTCAGGAGATGGAACGAATACGAATGGACAGCATTGGATCAACTATTTCTTCAGATCGCTCTGATTCAGAGCGAGGTAAGCAGTGTGCTACTTCCTTAATGAAATACTAAGAATCCCTGTATCTGGATTTAGGGAACATAGGTCGGGAGGCACTGTATTTGCTTTTTGCTCTTTGGCCAACATTGTAATATTCTAGATTTTAGGCAATCACAACATTGTCTAGTAATGCCCATGTGAACTATAGAACTTTTTAAAAAATTATGTATTTTTAATTTTCTACTTTGAAACAATTTATGACTTACAGAAAAGTTTTCTGTAGAAAATTACAGAGTTCTCATATATCCTTTACCTAGGCTTCCCTAATGTTAAAATCTTTACATAACCATAATGCAGTATTAACACCAAGAAATTAATATTCATGCAATACTGTTAATCTATAGGCTTTATTCAAAGTTTACTAGTTTTCCTACTAATGTATTTGGTCTGATACAGGATCCTGTGCAGGATTCTACACTGCATTACATAGTTCTTCAGTATTTCTTTCATGATCATGACACTTCTGAAAAATATTGGCTCGTTATTTTATATAGTGTCATTCAATTTGAGTTTTCTGATCTTTTTCTATGATAGATTGAAGTTATACATTTGGGGGAAGAAATATCAGAAAGTGATAGTATGCCTTTCTGAACTTATTGTATCAAGAAGATACATGATGTTGATGTCTTATTATTGGTGATATTAATTTTTATACCTGTATTTTAAAATGCCATATCCGTCATTTCTCTTCCCATCTATCCCAGAACATTTGTCTCTGGCAAAATTTAAGAAAAATCAACCAAAAAGAAATTATTTGAATTTTACTGATCTACTCATCTGTAGCTCTTACTACATCAGAACTCACACCACAGTAAAGGATCCCAGAGGTAAACTCTGGTGATTTTAAACTTTACATTTGGGAAAATTGAGCTCTTGAGATTTTTGAGGTTTCTAAAAAAATTTTTGCAAGATTTCTTGTTTTGACTTTTTATTATGGAAAATTTCAAACATATACAAAAGTAGAATAATGAACTATCATGTACTTAACATCCAGTTTGAACAGCTGTCAACATTCTGTCATTCTTGTTTCATCTGTTCTCTCTCCATCACCCACACTCTCACCCTCACCATTTTCTTTTGAATGTTTGAAATCAATCCCAGAGAACGTTATCATGTTTTCTACAAATATTTCAGTATGTACTTAAAAAACAATAGGACTTTAAAAAATATAATTGTATTATTATAATATCCCATAAAATTAATAAAATCAGATGCTCTTATTCAGTGCCATAATAGATGTTTCTCAAAAATGGCTTTTTACCTTTGGTATGTTTGAATTAGAATCCAAAATCCATACAGCATTTGTTCATGCCTTTTAAGATACTTTTCATCTCTAAAATTTTTCCTTCCCCACTTTTTCCCCCAGTACCACTTATTTATTATAGAAACTGGGTGGGCCATTTTTCTTACAGAATTTCCCACATTTTAGATTTGGATGATTCAGTCTTCATGTTGTCACTTCATGGTGTCTTATTTCCTGTAAACTAGTTGGTAGATCTAGTGGGGTTGATTAAATTCAGGTTCCTTTTTTTTTTTTTGAGGCAAGAATACTTCATAGGTGGTGCTGTGCACTTCTTGGTGCATCAATATTGTGTCCATTTGTGTCACTCTAGTAAAAACATTGGTTAGTGAGTTCAGGTATTGTCACCTTGATACTTTTATGTGGATGTTTCAACCTTTCACTTGAGTTTTAGCAATCATTATTGCCCTGATAATTATTTCATTGGATGTTACAAAATAGTGATTTTCTAATTTCATCATTCTTCTTATGTTTAACTTTTTCTTCCATAAGGAAGAACATTTCCTTTAGTTTATGGTTACTCGGAAATAAAGTCCATATGGGGAAAATGGGATGTTTTATCAATTTTCTGAATAAGTTGGTGCCTTGGTAACCTTGATAATAGAGCTTTTTGTTTTGCTATTTCTTTTTTATTATCTTACGAGCTCATGTTTTCATGTATTGAATGTGTTCAAGTCCATTGTAGTCATTCTTTTTCTTTTTAATACTCAAATTTCCTCTATTCTGTAGGAGCCTTTTAAACTGTTTTTATCCCTTTTCACACACACTAGGAGTCCTTAGGTTTGTTGTTTTTCTTATGTAAAAGTTTGTATTTATGTGGCACTCAATTTTGAAGAACAAAAATTTACTAGGGACAACAGCAAGAACCTCTAGGACATGCTACATTTATGAGTGTCCGTGAGGTATAGCAGAAATACTCTTGAATTAGAAGGCAAACCTTGATCCTAGTCTTTTTTCTAATGCTTACACACTGTGACCTATCAGGTCTTCAAGCTTTAACTGCTCTTCCTGAAGTTATCTCTTCTTTGTACCTACCTACCTCCAAATTTTAGAGGTTGTATCTTCATCATTTAGTTCTCATTTTTTTAGTACCCCCAGTATATTAGTTACTTTATCTGGAATTATTCTTGTTCTTATCTCCCAGCAACTTTTAGTAATAATCTCTATTCCATTTGGCTAGAGCATGTCCCAATTTACTTTGTTTTGATTGAGTTCAGCATGCTTTGTTAGATAGGGTGTCTTCATCTTATTTCCCAACTGGAGGTTGAATGCATATTCTATGATACTAGGAAACACTAAATAGCCTGTGAAGCATTGTGGGTATGAAACAAATAGTTATGAATTCATAGGATTATTTATACAGCTTGTTTGGACAGCTGTCTGCATTTTAAAAACAGATCTCTAAAACTTTTGAAGCAACAAGCCCTTTTGAAAATTATACTCTTTGAACTAACTTACTCGGTCTTCTTGGGCTCAGCAAGAATCCACTTTTGCTAAAGCAGTTGTGTTCAGTGTGAACCCTTAAAGTCAGTGCCAAATGTGAAACATTAGGCTCTGAGTTTGTTTTAAGAGAATTGAAGAACCTTGAGTTCATTCTAGCTATTATGGGAGAAAACAGCTTTTCAACTGCCTTTTATTTTTTTTTAAATGTGTATTGCTTTTTATATATTATTGGTGATTGTATATGTAGTACTTAACAATTGAGATATCTACTGATAGCTGGGTAATATGTATTTAGACTTTTTTCCTTCAAATTTGATTTTTGAAATTAAATACCACTGAAATGCCTTTACTATAGAACTCACTATAATCCAAAGACTTTAAGCATGAGACCTTCATTTCAAGCTATATCTGATGCAAGAAAATTAAATTGAAGACAAATCCCATAGTCTACTTTATAATGCAAGTTTATTTTGGTTACTGAATAGTCAAATATCTTTATGATGAATCTTAGAAGTCTGAAGCACTGTTGGTAGAATGATACTACCAAAGGCCTGGGTGGATAAATTTTCTAGTTTGTCTATATTAAGTTTATGCTTTCCTCCTCCCCACCCTACCTTAAAGCAACTCTGATTAATAAACAGACTGAGAATTAGTTTCTAGTTTAATGCAAAACAGATGTTGTTAAACCATTTGGGGTTGGGATCTTTTAATATTAAGCACTAATTCCCAAATAGGCCAAGTGCTTTTGGTGGGAAGTCCAGACAGACTGGCGTCAAAGGCTTTAGTAAACTTGCAGCCTAAATTGAGACCACCACTGTATACCAGACATTCCCTTTTGTAAAATATACCCATGTCTCTTCACCTTTGGTTCCTTCTGTTCTCCAGACATCACTCATAATAAACTTGTTTAACAATTATTTTATACTATAAAAAGTAATCACGTTTCCTCTGTTAGTTTTTTAAAGTGCCCATAAACTAGATTACTAACATTCTCTTTTTCCCCTTTGGCAGAGGAGATTGAAGTGGATGTTGAAAGCACAGAGTTCTCCCATGGAGAAGTGGACAATATCAGTACCACCAGCATCAGTGACATTGATGACCACAGCAGCCTGCAGAGTATTGGGAGTGACGAGGGTTACTCCAGTGCCAGTGTCAAACTTTCGTTCACTTCCTAGAACCCAGCATGACCTACAGTGCAGGGCAAAATGTTCACTGGGCCAATTCAATCCAAACAATTTCTTAAATCGGGTTCATGATGCAGTCTCCTTAAAACTAACTAAACAAAACATACTTGAACAAAAGGGTCAGAAGACCTCTATTTAAGCAAATACTTAGCAAAAAGTGGGGCAGAGCCTCCCCAGCAGAACAAATATTAATATTCATTTTTGAAAATCACAGTTTCTAATGGCAGCAGAAAACTTGTGTGAAATTTTCTTGCCTTTAGTTGATTTGAAAGGACATTGGAAATTCCATCCTCTTTCTTTCCTAGTTTGCTCATAATATAGATACATTTAAGGATGGTATTCTGAACCATTCCTGAACTTTATGATCCTAAAAACAAAATCAGATCTATAATGGCAAGACAAGATAATCAGGCATTAATCTTGGATAGCTACACAGCTATTAAAACTTAGCCTGGGCTAGCTTATCATGAAGCCTGTGGATGATCAATTCTTTAATTAAAAAAAAAGAAACGCACACATTTCATGCTCTGCAAAAGGAGAGACTCCCATGAAGCCTTTTGAAAGGGATCATCATGCAGCTCAGCCTTCTGTTGGATTCCATGCTAAGCAAGCCAACCTTACCCTGCATTGTTAGCACTAGGGCACCCAGCCGCCAGCTTGTTAGCCACCCTGGGGCAGTTCATGTGTGACAGCCTCTCCCACGTAGGGCCTGAGTTCGGACTGAGGGGCCAGAAGGAAGAAGCTCCACGTGCCTGTGTCTGTGTGGGCCACAAGAGCTGTGCACGCAGATTAGCAGGCCAAGGTCTGAGCCACAGCAGCATTTTTATTTCCGATTTTGATAACTGTTTCTATGTGTTTAAAACCAAATGACATCTTTTTAAAGCTTGTCCATAAAAACATAGATGTCTTTTATAGTGGAAAAACATGTGGGGGGAAAATCATCTATTTTGATGCAGCATTTGATAAAGACAAAATGCCTCACTCTTTATAGTGCACAGAGTGCATGAGGTCTGAGCTAGGTAGGAAAAGGTCAATGCTGTTTTTGTCTTTTAGATCATTATCAGCTTTTATCCATCTGATATCTATAGTAGATACACTATCATAGCTAACATAGTTAAGTTCTGGACTTGTCTCATTTTGATGTAAAGATTTGCTTCCGTTTTCCTACAGGCAGACTCTCTCCTCCTTCACAGTCCCACTGTGCAGGTGCTATTGTTGCTCTTATCAATATTTTCAGAAATGTTATTTTAAGTGAAATTCCTAAGCCTGCACTTTGATGTCATGTGTTCCCTTTGTCCTTCAAATTCCCAAGTTTTCTCCTTGGCCTCACCTCTCCCTTACCCCAGGAAGCCTTCTTGGAGACCTCCTTACCCCTGGCTCTTTGAACTTTGTATACTTTAAGTAATTTAACTACCCATAATTACTTTTAAAAAAGCTTTATGATTTTCCTAACTTATTGCTGATTTTAATGGGTTGTTGATTTCAGTCCTGTAGTTTTATTTTGTTTCGATAGGGCTGGGCAAGGAAAAGGAAAATAAAGACAACCATATCTAGCAGTGCAGCTGAGTTGTGTGTAATGAGACTGTCCTTTTTAAGTAGCACTTTTACAGCACTGCTTCTCTATACAGAGGGTTATCATCTTGGTCACACACAGGCCTCAGCTTATACTTACTTGTTCTTGTGCTCTTCCTGTGCCTCAAAAATATTTTATCCTGGATTGTGCTGTTTGAGTGGAAGAAATTCTTTGAAGTACATGTGTGAAAAACTGCATGCCTTTAGAAGCCCATTATTAGAACTTGCTACTTCAGGTGCTGGGGACTCAAGGAAAAATAGAAATTCACTTCTGTGGCCCAGGTCAATTATTTCTGGTTTCATTTTAAAGTCCTCTTGGCGGGGTCAAAATGTTGCTCTTATGTTGCTTACTTTTGACTTTCCCAAGTAAGACAGTTTGAAGACTCTGCTAACTACCATGGAAGGTAAATGGAAGCCAATGACTAAGCTCCCATTTTTACTCCATGGCATTCAGTTGCATCACTTGCCTAGGGCTGGAATTTGGGACAATTCATTCAGGTGAACTTGAGGTGCTGCCATTTTGTTGTATATGTATTAGATGGTGGGCTGAGAAGACTTGGTCACGAACCTAGAGTACCTATTTCAACTGCTCCCTTAAATTACTCCTTCCCTGGGTTTGTTTTACTGGGGGAGGGGGTGGATTGTATGATGAGTAAGAAGTATTACTTTTTTAAAAGACAAATCGACTTTGAAGATACAAAAGTTAATTGCAAGAAATAAAAATTGTGAATGAATAATACTGAGTGCTTTTTGTACCACCCTTCTCTATGAAGGAAAAATATATAAATGAGCATCTACACCTTGAGAGGCAACTGTCACCTAAATGTCTGTTGATATTACTTCAGTAGTCCAGAATTAATGGCAATTTGATTCATTGCCATTTGCTATTCTATAACAGGTGCCTTCTTGACTGAAAATTCCACATAACCTAATTGCAGATGGTTTACTGTATGTGATATTTAACTGCTTCAGGTAGGACACAAAGCCATGTCATGCATATCTGTTCCTAAAATAACTTAAGGAATCCCTTTGGTTACACATATAATTCACATTGAAACCAGTTCTAGAAGCTGATCTGAGAAGGTACCCTGTATGGAAAAGCCTGAGTGATGATGCAGATAAATTTTACTTCAGTGCATATTGCCAAAGAAGATTGTGATGATGTCATTGTTTCTCTAGTTTCTGATTAGAATAGGTATAATGCCTCTGGTGACAATGACAGCTTTTAGTATTATAAAGGAATTTTAAAAGTGAGGATTATTGAGGCAAAACTCCTAACCTAAGGCCACACTGCTTCCTGGGTCATTTCTAAGGAGAAAATTGTTTAGTCCTCGTGAAAGGGTGTTTTTTTTTGTTTCTTTTGGTGTGTTTCTCTTCTGCTTAAAGCAACAAACTGCCTTTTTCCCTTTCTTTTTTTATCTCGCACCTAAAAAAATCCCATACTCCCTATCAAAAACAGCATCATGTGGTAAAAAAAAACCAAAAAACAAAAAAAAATGTTTTTGGTCACTTTAAATCCCAGTTCTAGCATTTGCTAAGGACCCTAGGCAAGTTGCTTAATTTCTTCATAGAGATTATTTCCTCCTAAAAAGTTGTAGTACCTCTGTCTCAAAAGGGTGTAAGGATTAATATTGACATATGTAAATTATACCACCCCCTCAATCTAGGAGTTTGTAGCACCAAAAGGAAACTAAGGTATGTAACTTCTCTATTTTCTCTGATGAATGCAATCATCTAACCTCTTCATCCTAATATTATTCAGAGTAGGTCTATTAAATGAAATAATTCATTTTCACAAAATTACATAGCAAGTTATACTTTGTAAGAAGTCAATCTTTATGTTCTAATAATTTTTAAAAATAAAGTCTTTACAAGATTGATCATCGGTTTTAGTAATTATCTGGACCTAACTACCCTGAGCTTGAGTATATTATACACCGATAGTTGCTAGTGCATAATTGAATGTTAACATTTAGTTAGTGTTGGCTTTGCCGGGGGGGGGGGGCGAGGAAATCTTCCTGGCCTATTTACCAGATCTAACAGAAAACTAGTGTTCTGATGGAATACATCTCATTCTTTTAATTAGTATGGTTCAAAATGTATGTATTGGCTGGACATTTCTTGGTTGTTTTAACTTCTATGGAATCATAAATTATTATGAGACATGGCTTAAATGAAGCTCTTTTCAAGTACTGCCAGCTAACTTTCTAAAATTTTGGAATTTTTCCCATTTCCTCAAGCTCTTTGCTATGGAGGAACGCTTAATAGGGCAGTACTTGGGGCATTTAGCTTAGATTTTTCAAACCAAGCACAGAATAGCACTATAAAAACATAAAAGCCATAAAAAAACACCCAAATTTAAGGAGTCAGTTTCTTCTCAGCTTCATCAACACTTACTCTGAAAGTTAGATCAACTAAATCTGACAGTACTTTTGGAGGGAAAAACTGGGCAAAGGAACCAAAGGGATACTTACTCCTGCTTCCTGCACACTTCTGAGCAATGAACAACTGGATAATTACCATCTATTAAAGACTAGCCTAGCTGCAGACCTCAGGATTCAAAATCTTAGTTTTCCAAGGACTTAAAATTTTGTCAAGCGTTTCCTCCAAGCCTGAATTGTCTCTCTGGTCAGAAATTCACTGCATCTTGCTAAAGTGAGTACAGGGCTTGAGAGGGGGAAAAACAAAACAAAAGCACATCAGTTTCACCAAGAAAGAGAAATCATGAGCCAGCAAAATCATAACCATGACTTTTGGCCTGAAGTTGAAAAGGTAGCTCTTCAAACAGAAAGCAAACCTTTTCTCATGAGTATAACCATGACTTCTTTAGCTGTGTTCTTAAAAAAGACTGAGGATACAAATTATGATTTTAATAATTCCAGTAACCTAAGTCTGTACTGGCTTCATAAAAATGAAGTGGTGAGGTGCTTGGTGCAAGTAAACTACCAGTTTTTATTTCTGGGCACTGAAAGATAATTTAAGTATCCATAATTTGATATTTTTAGCTAGTTCAGCTGTCAACTACCACAAGCCATATTAGTCTCAGATCTGCTTTACCTCAAGGCCATAATAGAACCACCTCTATATACATAAGCTGAAAGGCAAGAAAAGGCAATCAAAGAACTTCACAGATATATCTAATACCTTCTATCTTATGTTTTCTTTTACTATTTATTTTTAGCCAGACCAAAACAAATTCTTAGAATGTCAATATTGGTTTCTGAACCTCTTAAGAGCACATCTATATAGATATGCTTAACATATCTAACATGTTTGTTAAATATCATAATGTAAGGGGATTCAATTACTTGGCTTTTTGTTTGTTTAAACTACGGTATTACCTGTTATTTTGCCTGCTATGCTCTTCCTTTCCACTGCAGTAAAAATTCAGTGTTTAGCTTGCAACTCAAAAATCCTAGATACAAAGAATGTTACATATTTACTTGTAAATTACCATTTATAGTAATTGGTTGCTTCATAGTATAAGACAAATACTTAATACAGTTCAACAGGTATTTTATAGAACTCTAAAGATTTTAATAAAATATAAACCTTGTTGGTTTTAATAATTTTATATTTCAGTTAATATCAAAGTTAAGGCAAAGTCAAATCAAAGCTTTAAAAATATTTTTTGCCTGAATTTGCAAGTGGTTTTGTCTCTTTTAAGAATTACAATCTACAAACACACAATTTACAAAACTATGGTTTTTCCTTGGTTATTTGGTTTTCCTTTGCTACATTAAAGGCAGGCTCACTCAGCATTAGAACTGCATTGTAGTGAAAACACACGACACCCTTTTGTGAAAAACAAGCGTTTTTAAAAATGGATGCATTTTGTTTTAGTTTGATACCTAGTCTTCATAATTGGGCTAAGAAAACTGCCACTTATTAAGGTAATTTTTCCTTCATTTCAAAAACTGCTTTTATACAGGGTCGACAAATTTGTATGGTAAAATACATGCAAGTTATGATCGTTACAATAGCTTTAACTCAAAAGAATGTCATAATGGCATAGCAAACCTATTTTTGTGTACCTCTGTATTTACCAAAAAACATGGTTCTCAACCAGAGATGTACATCAGAGTCACCTGTGGAGTGACAGCTACATGTTGGTTTAGATGGTTCTGAGGTAGGATCCAGGAATTCTTCTTTAATTATAAACAGGCATTAGGGATGATTTTAATATAACCTGTATCCCCTTCCCATCAAGAAAAATGCCTAAGACATTCTAATATAAAAATTTTAACCTTTACTAGGGTGTACTTCTTATAAAGTTTGATAATCTGATAACATTCCAGTAGCATGTTTATAATTAGGGGTCACAAATTGTAAGCAATGGGATTATGCATTTTGATATGAATTATTGTTCAGATTAAGGAAAAAAGTTCAGGGAGGTGGGGGTGGTCAGGGAGAGTTCAATGAGGGAAAAAGGAGATATATGTAATACTTTAAACAATACAGAATTGAAGGAAAAAAAGGAAGATCAGATATTCACCATTTCCACTCTGCACAGTAATAGCTAATACTTCTATAGTGCTTACCACATGCCAGATACTCCACTAAGCACTTTACACATATTAATTCATCCTTATAATTTATTGAAACAAATTATTCTACAGCTGAAAACTGAATCAAAGAGGAGTTATACACACAGGTAATAAATAAGGAAGCCAGGATGCAAACACAGCAGTCTGATTCGAGTCCTTGCTCTTCTAATATGGTCTTTCTACATGTTAATTTAAAAAAGTATATTATCTGTGATTAATACTACAATTTTAAAGTTGACATATTTTGGGAACATTAGGACTGGTCTTTTTTTCAACTGTTCAACAACAAAGTCAAATGTCAAGTTTTGAAAAGATGGATGCAACCATAGCTACTTGGGAGCCCTGACTGACTGACAGCACGATCTGTCAGTTACTGAGCTTGTCAAGCCTTTCTTGATGGGAAAGCACGCTAAGTTTTATAACAAAGCTTCATAAGACCAAGTGTTCTATTTGGTTTCAAAATATTGAATATACCACCATTTGTAAAAAGGTCCTGGTATTATGAGATGCTACTCGTTAAGCATCTTCTCGGCTTTAACGTGACACAAGACAGATACTCTCTCCAGGCATCTTAACTTTTAGTTTAATCCAAAGACACTATCATCCTGGTACCTCGGACTTTTCAGAACCACATCTAGGTCTTTTGAGACATGGGTTCCTGACCTCATGCTACATATGCCTATTTTAAAAAATATATTTTATAGAATATGGTCACTTTTACTCTTTTCTCCTCCTAATACAAAGCCCTCCAGAAAAATTAATGTACAGAAAGGAAGGCCCATAGGGTCAAACAAAGCACAAGTCTCAAGTCTTGCCTACACAAACACCAGGTGAGTGATAAACATACCAAGGTAATCTCACCAGAAACCATTTGGTGTGGCCACTCAATTATACCGAATATCTGTTCTGTGGTTTTTCATTAAAAGGGTACAACTGCAATCCTTCAAGGATACTGTTGATTAGTATGTTACAATAACTAGATTAGGTTTTATATGTTTTTCAAGCTAAGTGGCCTTTTTTTTTTTTTTTACTGTAATTTGTACCTTGTATGTAAAAAAGTTTCATCTTTTTTTCTATTCCTATGTGTGCTACTCAGTGGCCAAAAATGAAAGGAAAAAGTAATCTCCTGGGTTGGGAGGTGGAAAGGCAAGATGAAAAATTCTACCTCACCCCTATCCTCCTGAAAGTTTCAATTTACCAAAAGAATTAAAGTACATGAAATAAAAATTTATAAACTCCAAACAGAGCACAAGCCTTTAAAATTGGTTTGCCCTTTAGAATCCAATTCTTTGTCTAATGGAAGGGGAGTAGGTAGGGATTTACTGAAACCTGTAACATACTCATTTTCTTTTGCAGAAATGATGTATGCAAGTACGTTGAGGCTTAACATTATTAATGCTGGGAGCTACTAGTAAGACTTTACCTTTGTCATAACACACCCTGGAGATTTTAAAAACACTTTATTTAATAAAAGTTAAACATACAAAAACTGAAATTAACAGATCCTGAAAATCAGACTTCCATTAACAGGAAGACACTTTTCTATGCATATATTTTAACTCCATTCAGGATAAATGTGATGTTCACTTACATCAGCAAATGCTGACAACTTGATCTAGTAAACAAAAATTACAAACTCAGCTACATGAACATAATATACAAGGGATTATGGTCAGATTAATGCACAAGAAATACAGTCAATTTTTAATGGTGAAACATTCAGTACTCTTGTTCATTAATTTAGCCTTGTTTTTTTTGTTTGTTTTTTTTACAAAAATAGTATCTACACTGTATACAGGGCTATACATCAGCTTTTTGTTTTCTCATATAAACATTTCACATCCAAAAAAATGGTACCACTACCCTATGTGAAAAACCAACACAGGAGGGGGGAAAAATTAGAAAAGGTAGCTGGTGCTAAAACATGGTTTTTTACATAAAACAAACTCAGTGAAAAGAATAAAAGGGCTGGATACATTTTAGAGATGGTCTAACAGGCTTAGGAAACAAGTTATTAAGGAAAAACCTGAAAAGAGAATTGGACTTTTACAAGTTAACTTATTTTTTAGGTTTAATTGGCCAATAGCTAAGTTTAAGTTGAAGGTAAGAAAAAGAAATTTCTATAAAGTTTGGTGTCTTGCCTTGATATTCCAGTGAATTGCTTTCAGAATACATGGCAAGTTTTAAGGTACTGAAAGTTCCAGGTTAGGACTTTACAAAATGTGTGGGGCCTGATATCAGGAAGATCAACAGTTCATCTAAGTGCTTTGTTTAAGCAGCATCTATCTAGAAAAGTTGCTTTACCCAACGAACTTTGAGGAAACTGTGGTAGTAATGAAGCAAGTTAAATGAATAGCGGTTATCAAATGCAATTTCTTCAAGTTTCATTCTATTGAAGTCAAACAATGACAACAATGGTATCTTCCTTACTCATCTAACAAATAATTTACCTTTAGAAAAATATAAGGATAAAAAGGTAAATGTAAAGCCCTGCAGAGATGAAATCCAACAGTTTTTCTGATTATTGAGGCATCAAATGCCTGACATTGTATTTAGAGGTATCTTGATACTGTGTCATAGGTTTATCAGCAATTCCACAAGTTCCTACTCCAACTTTGCCAGTTACACTCTCAGGTGAAGCAAAAATACTCCTCTTTACCTAGGGGAAATGAAACAGAAATCATTCTTGATTAGTTTTGGAAACAATAAAAATTACAAAATACACTTCGGAGAAAAAGAACCTGAGTGTTCTTTTAAATAAAATCTACCAATGATGTCCAGCATAAAGGCATGTTAACAAAGCAAATGTGGTACAACACACCCCGTTCTTCGTGGTAAAACAGCAAATAATTTTTCAAATTTTAATTTACAGATTTAGATCTTTTGTAATTCCTGATATAAACTCTCACCCATAGTATTTCTATTGTAGAGACAGTGGCTAATGAAGATTTTTTCAATAAGCCAAACTGAAGATTGAAGAGAATTCTGAATTTAAGATCCATTATGTATTTTTAAAAATCTGTGTACCTCCTTTTTCATTGTAATAACAGCTGCACTTTTCAAATTTACAAAATATGATGAGAGGATTTACTAACCTGGCCTTTTTTGTTTTTAGAATAGGCCCTGTTGTTGAATTGTTGCCATTTCACTTTCTGGTCCTCTCTCTCCTGCTCAAGTTCTTTTATTCTCTGTGCTTTTTTCAAAGCTTTCTTCTTTTTATATTCACGCTGCTGGGCAATCATTTCTTTTCTGTGTGGATATAACAAGTAAATGTCAACTCTTAAGATTTAAAAGATGATTTCCTGGGAATATTTAATAATACAAAAAAAAAAAAAAGAATGAAAACAAACAAACTTACATACTCTTCTCATGAATAAAAGCACTAACATCAATGCCAATGACCCAAGCGCTACTAATAAATGTTATTTGAAATATACCGCCCATACTTGGAAACTTTCAAACAGTAATCTATTGCCCATTTAATAAAATATTTCAACTATGACTTTTTAGCTGATGTTTACATAGCTTTTGCCAGTTGTGTTTTAGGAATAAAGATGAGTGTCAACAGATGTCTAAACCTTCTATCAATTTCTAAGTGGACAGTTAGCAAGTGTGAAATGCTGCATTTGGAAAAAGCGTATGACGAGATGGGGTCCTCAAACTGCGGCCCACCAAGGACATTTATCCGGCCCGCCGGGTGTTTTTGCCACCTTGTTTTTTTACTTCAAAATAAGGTATGTGCAGTGTGCATAGGAATTTGTTCACAGTTGTTGTTTTTTAAACTATAGTCCGGCCCTCCAACGGTCTGAGGGACAGTGAACTGGCCCCCTGTTTAAAAAGTTTGAAGACCCCTGGTTAGAGGAACATAAATCTCTATTTCACTTAGATTGGAAGAACACAGGACCACAAAGGGAAATCAGAGCTAACAATTCTTAGCACAAAAGCAACTGGGGTTTTCCAAAAACAGGGACTAAGATCAGAGCCTAAAGCACTCATAGTATGTTCTGCTCAGTTAACACTCAGTCACCAAAAAAAAGGATGAAGGAAGAGGTCTTTAAAGAGGTAATAAGATCTAGACTCCTTTGTATCATATATAATCACCACTATGAAGCCAAGTGTGGCTGTTCATACAGATGTCAAAAATTAAAAATAAGAGATGTTCTATAATCTGATTTTCTTATTGGGATGCTTAAATCAAATGTAATTTTAATAGATGACAATTTTTAAATTCAAATATATGTAGCAATATAAGTTTTGAAAACTCTTTGACAAATCCAAAAATGTAGATACTATTTCCCTGTTTTACAGATGAGGAAACAGAAGCTAGGCAGTTTGCTCAAAGTCATACCTTCTAGTGCATTAGCTGGCCAATTCCTTTTCTTTCAGCTCTCTAAAGTTTAGATGTCATTTTCTCAAAGTAATTTCCCCAATGCCTAAGTGCAGTTTCGGTACCTGTTCTTTGTTCCCTTCAAGTACCCATTGTGTTTCAGGACAAGGCCCAAGTTGGTTTTCTTCACTGTTGTGGAACCCCAGCATCTGGGTTAGTAGATACATAGTATCCACTTAATAAATACTTGCTAAATGCCTAAGTGGAAACCCAAATGTCCTCACTTTATCTAGGCAAACAAATACAGAGAATGAATAACCTTATATTGCTAATCTTCAAAATAATGGTAAGCAGTATTATAACCTTCTTATCCTAAATAGCCTACACAGCTTCTGCAGACCACCCCAAATACCCAAATGGGGAAGATTACACTTGAAATGCAAAAAACACACTTACTTGGACATGGGTTTGCTGCCACTGTCCTCCTTTGCCTTCCTTCCTTCTTCTACAGGCTTGAGGTTTAACAGTGGAGTCACTTCAGCATTGCCATAGCCCGCAAAGGTGATTGCAGCAGTGCCGTTTTCTTCATCTATCTCCTCAATCTCCGCTTCATAACACCTGTAAAGATATCATGGCTGTAAGCAGGTGAGTAAAGGTTTAGTACTCAGCCTACAAGACTTACACTGCAGTGATTCAACTATTACATGTGTTTAAAATAAAAGTTCTATAGTCAAATGACCCTTTGGCAAAGATAATGCAAGAGTGGTTGGAGTTAGCCATCTGGAATCCTAAAAGGAAGCCCTAATCAATATTTGCCAGGAAAGTCTCTCTTATATGTCTATTAACTGTGCTTTAGTCAATCTCTTCGAGAAAAGATATTTCTTATAGGAATAATTTCAGTGTATTTCATGGACATCTAAGACAACCAACCATTCACTCAATTTTCAATTTGAGGAAAAAAGAACTTAGATTATTTTCTAAAATATCTATTCATTTTCCTCTGCTTTCAGTTTTCTTTCCTCTGGCATCTTAACCATTCTTCTGCCCCAAAATTTAATCCAAAACTAAAAACTAAACTGTATTGATGGTAACCACCCAAAAATCAAATTGGCTCTATTAACCACATTGGCTATATAGAAAGATTAAAACAGGGTAGTTCGAACTGAATAAAAACATCTTACCATTGTATATTAATATTTCATGTTATAGTTTTTTTCTACACTTACTGTCCATCTTCACTCCAGATGGCCATACATTTGTCCCCTACTTTCCAAGAATGAGTGGGCTGAGCAGAAGCAAAACAGTCTGAACTTGCAAGAGTTTCTGAAGGCTGAGTTGACAGAAGGTCTTTGGTTAGTTCTATAACTTCCTAGAAAGGAAAACCAAAAACCTTAACATTACTTTTATAATTCACATTGTCACCTATTTTCAACAAGCAAGTTCTTTCATTTTTTGATGACGACAGCTCTCATCATACAGCACATACTCTACAGTTATTTGTAGTTCATAACAAAATTATAGTGTATGTACTGTGATTATCCCCATGCATAAACTGAGATACAGTATTTTATACAGTGTGGAGCTGAGATTTAAACCCCGACAGTTGCCTTTCAACTTAATCTCAAAAACTAGTAGAAGCAATTGGGTAGACTTGAGGTTATACCATGCATTATTTCTAAGTGTCAATTTTAGCTGAACAGATCTCTGCAAAGATGAGAAATAGTCAATTACGAAGGCCTTAGCTAGATTCAAGATCACTTATATCATGTCATACATATATCTCAAGACTATTGTTTTACAGGGTATTACAGTACTATCAAATGTCTAGCCAACATGCCCCACACCCCCAAGCCCTAAAACACTTGAAGCAGCCTTGTACCTGTAGTAATAAAAATGTTCCTGCTCATACATATTTCTACTAAAATACTGTAGTATATATATAAAAAGCCATTAGTCTTCCCATTCGTTTATTATAAAGCTTACCTCATCCAGGTAAGCAGGTTACCAGGTTAGACTGAAAATATCCCAATACCTTACTTAATGTTACACATATTAGCACATCTTCACTTAAAAGGAAAAAAACGTAAATGTTAACACACAGACAAGCAATATCTTTCTGTGTGGCAAATATTTTTTGTAATTCAGGCTTATTGGCCTCATTCGAAGGTATTTGGGAGGGCTGGTTAAAAAACTCAAGGAATAGTACAAATTGATAGATTTATTACTTTTTTAAAATAGTACAAGTTGAAGATCTACCTATCTGATATAATTTTACTCTAAAAACAACCCATATTATGTATCACCTTATCTGACTTAAGAACCTGCGTACTTGTTCCCATACTACTGCATACAAACTACCTTAAAAGAGTGGTTCTCAACCTTCTGGCCCTTTAAATACAGTTCCTCATGTGGTGACCCAACCATAAAATGATTTTCGTTGCTACTTCATCACTGTAATTTTGCTACTGTTATGAATCGTAATGTAAATATCTGATATGCAGGATGGTCTTAGGCAACCTCTGTGAAAGGGTTGTTCGACCTCCAAAAGGTCGTGACCCACAGGTTGAGAACCACTGCCTTAAAACATCATGTGTTTTGGGGGATAAAAATTATCAAGTTAAACTCTGTACTGAGTTTCTTCTGGCTCCCATTGAGGTTTTATAAACAGTACTTCTGGTTCAGTAGCCAAGAAAGTTAAATATTACCTCTCGCCTAAGATTCTAAATCTTCCTGGCTATTTCTGAAAAATAGTATTTGAGCCTCAAAATGGGGGGAATGTTGAGCTCTTAGAGGCAGATCAGTTTTGTGAATAAAAAAATCTATAAAACTCAGATTTAAATTCAGTAGAGTAGTATCTTTAATGAAGTTTTATCAGGTGCCAAGTAGCCATTCAGATACTATTTAATTAGATGAACTTTTGCATATAAAGCAAAGAAAGCAAAGACCTTCCAAATAAATATATCACGTACTATACAAAGGAGAGTAAATTATCAGTCCTGTTTTTAATAAATTACTTTAAGGGCTAGTAATGTAATCTAATTAAGCCTGACTCAAGAGCCCATACAACCTCTATCATTAAATAATTCCATCTAACTAGGGATAATCATTTACCTACTAATGCACAACATGAATTCTGCATTTGTAGGTTGAAGATTTAGAACCCTACTATTCTTAGGATAGATGCCTATCCTATTTTCATAAGAAAATACATTTTCACCAAAGAAAGGGGTCCTAAAAAGTTAAAATTTTCAGAGCCCTGCAATGAAATGACTTTTTAAAAAATCCACAGCATTTACCCCTACTTGTCCTTTTACTGTGCCATATTTTACATACCTCACCCAACAAACTATGAAGACCCTTCTAAATTTTTTCCTTCACATGTGCATATGGACCAAAGTATTAGAGAGAAACTATTTTATGTATGAGGGGGTTCTTAAAGGTACATACCATTAATTACTTTTCCTCCCCCAAGTCTGAGTTCTGAAACTGCTCCTTCATTGACAGATGGGCAGCAGTTACAGTAATCGGCAATTCCAGGAAGCATCAGATGTTGTGATCTACATATCAGCAGGTCAAAGGGGATGCACTCAAGCACTCTGCTTACTGAAGGAAGGCGTTTCGGGGATGCAGAGAGCCACTGTAATATATGAGACAAGTGACTTGACCCCTGCCTCCTTTAGAACCAGTTTTATTCAGCAAAACAGCTTAATAAATTGACTATTTTTGTGATTATCATAGACTGACCGGGGAGGTAGTCAACTAGCTAGCCTGGATTTTACTATACCCACTTTTTTAAGTGAAAAAAGAAAGGCAATTAGAACTTCAGGAGATCACTTTGCTGCCTGCTGAGTAACTTTATTCTATAGGAAAGACAGTATATAAAGAGGTAAAAATGGAAGCTTTACTGGCAAAATGGAAGTCATTAAAAAAATGCAGAAAGAGTATTTGTCATAAGTGAAAGGGCAAATTCATAACCAGAATAACACATTCTGTAAGAGAAACACAAGAAAACAAAGGGGGCCACAAACTCAGTCAGTCTGACCAGGCTTTCGGCGAACATGAAAGGCAGCATTAAACACGTGAAGCGCCCAGCCTGTTAAGTGTCAATGACCTGAGGTACATTCCAGAAAGCAGGGAAGAAAAAAGAATTTTAAACGCATGCTAAATGGAAGCTGTAACTAGTCAACAGAAGCAGATATCCAAACACCAGAATTTTATCTAATCTTAAATGATGCCTTCCATCTTTCAGTAGTTTTTAGTTTACACAAACCTAAATCTAGTGATCAAATGATTTTTCCCCTCATGATAGACTAAGAGGAAAAGAAACTGACAAGGTTTAATTAGGAAAAACATTCTGTATGGCTACATGAACTGTTAGAACTTAAGCTTCTAAATCTATGCCAACCAATAAGGTAGTCATATGGGCTATTTCATTACCTAAAATTAAAGATTCAGATTTTTAGCCACCCTAGCCATATTTTAAATATTCAATAGCCACATGCGCCTAGTGACTCCAGTATTGCACAGTAGATACAGAACGTTTTCATCAGAAAGTCCTACTGTAAAGTGCTGTTCTAATGGTTACAGAAGTGATTTTACAGATAAATGAGCCCTCAGGGCATTTGTGTTCTTGCTATCAGGCCTATCAGAACTCCCACTACAGATCATGTCAGTAGTAGGCAATTCTGTCCACGCTGACAATTTATTCTAGAAATACTACAAAGACCTCGTAATCATGCTATTTCAACCTTCACCCCCAACTTTCCCTTCATCAGTTCCACACAGACCCTTTTTCCCACTGCCCAGGAGGCAATATATACAATCTTGCACACAATGTTTTTTTATTTCTTTAAAAAAAAAAAAAAAAAAAGGACTGCTTTTAAATTGGTGAAAGATGGGGCATGCCAGGATCTCTCCTTGAGGCAAGAAGTTGGCCTGGGACTGGCAAAAATTGGGAATCTCCAAACATTTCTTCCTTATTGACTAGCACCCTAAAATCTACTGGCCTGACTTCTACAAATTGAAAAACAGTCCCGTTTTCTGTGTTTTAAAAAAATAACATACCAGGCAAGTTTTGTTCAGCGATTAGAGTCAACCTGGGGACCGCAGTGTCTCAGGTTCTGTTCCTGGTCAAAGGCATGTACCTAGGTTGCAGGTTCCCCAGCTCCGGTAGGAGCTTGTGCAGGAGGCAAACAATCAATTCACCTCTCTCACACATGATGCTTCTCTTTCCTCCCTCCCTCCCACTTTCTCTAGAAATCAATGTGAAAAGATATTCTCAGGTGAAGATTAAAAACAAACAAATATCATCGAAACTTCATTAGTGTATCCTAAATCTAGAATCTGAACCTGAAAATATTCAACATCTTAATTATGCCCACATAAGCTCTTTCAGAATCCTGAATCTGGATTCCATGTCAAATAATTTTCATTTGTTTGCAGTTCTAATATTCCTAATATATTAATAACTTTAATGGGCGAAAGATGAGAAAGAGAGGGAGAGAATTACTTAGATAAGACAAAGATGATTCAAGTTTTGTACTGAATCAGTAAAGAGCATCTAATCAAAACACCTTTTAAAACTTTCCAAAACATGAGGGTCAAAACTTTTAAGTCTGAAGTTTGTTAAGATGGAAGTCATATATATTTACAAATCTTTTATGTAGAGTTTTTATTAATCAACCCAGTGTTCTGAGAAATAATAGATATTTACTATTATGACTTCTGTCTTGAGACAAACCCTGCCCAGTACAGGATTTTAAAAGCAGGTGTCATACACACTGAACTCTCTCATGACAAACAAAACAAGTTAGGATCCCTTCCACACAGATTCAACTTAACTCCAACAAGTGTCAACAACTACACTGTAAAACCTACCCTTTAAGTTCAAACATTAAGTAACATTTATGCAGAAAACAAGTATCTTTTATGTTTTTATGTGCTTTGAATACAGTGTTACCTGCTAGCTTTGACACACACAAACACACACTCTCATTTTCAAAGACTTGTGGCATTAAAAAGTAATCAGGTTTTATTTTTCTCCTTTAATTTTAGTTACTTTTTGAACTTAACTTCCTTTGCCAGGTCTTTAAATGTAAAAGTACTTCCCACTGTAAAGTTATATATCTCTCTTCTCTAGTAAATCTGACAGACTTCTAAAATCAACTTTTTATTACTATTCAATGAGCACACAAGATTTACATAGCAAAGGACAATGCTTCACTCACTTTGATGTATGCAAACTGAGGAAAACAACCCTACTTGTACAAGCCAAGTACGCCTGTGCGAATATACACAGGGAAGGGTGAACACCCCCTCCAAGGGGTGCCTCGGACACCTATAGATTCTAAGCAAGAAATCATTTGAAAAAGAACTACTCTTTTTGAATAACGTAGCTATAAGCGTCCCCTCATACTTACTTGTAAATCTTTTTTTAATTTTAGCAAATCTTCATTTTCTCCATTTCCAGACAGGGCAGCTTCAACTTGTTGGAGCTGAGCTTTGTAGCTTGCCAGCTGTTTTGCTAGATCCTCTGACATCTAGAGAGGAAAAGGGCAAGGCCATGAAAACCGAACAATAAAAACAAAACATTTCCCTAGCCAGTTCTGCTCAGTGGACAGAGCTTCCCTCCACATACTGAGGGGTCCAGGTTCCATGGCAGTCAGGGTCGCAGGCCCCGATCCCCAGCCCGGCGGGAGGCAACCGATGGATGTGTCTCTCTCACATGTTTCCCTCTCTCTGTCGCTCACCTTTCCTTCCACTCTATCTCTCAAAAAATGAAGTAATAGAAAAGTATCCACGGGTGAAGAGTAACAACAACAACAACAAAAGACAGAAAAATATCCGCAGGGAAGGATTAGCAAAAAAGCTCACAAAAACATTAAAAAAAAAAATTCCCTGTATGCCTGAATTAACCTCGCCAATGTTGCTTCCCATTCACTGCAATTCATTGCAGCTTAGTTTATCACCATCACCTCTACTCTTAGTTTCAGAGAAAAGCGGATGAGGGAACAAGAGAAATTCTAATTTTCTTTAAACTCCCGTAATAAGGAAAGCACTGTGCTCGGTTCATTTAAAAGGATTATTATATCGTCACCGCCCCGCCCTCCCCAAAAAAGACAATCTGTTGGAGCAAAAACTCCTAAAAATACATTTTATTATAAGCACTAAATACTTCCAAAGCCAAATATGAATGGCTTTCGGATTAACTACACAAAGCACTCTCTTTACATGAGCTGCTCTATCCATGAGTGTTTCGCAGCTCTTCTCGGAGCAAAAATCTTTCACCGGTCACTTAAGTAATGCCGGTTTACTTCCTTCCGTGAAAGGAGCAGCACGAACACGCTCTCATTTCGGCGAGTCCTCCTCCTCCTCTCCCTGGAATAAGACCCGAGCGCATCCTTTCCCGACGCACAAGCGCGCGCCCGGGGTTTCGGGGACCCCTCGGTCTCAGTTCCCGTCAACGACAAGCGGGAACCTGGAAGGGCTCCGAGGGCTGCTCCCCTCCCATCCGCCCACCCCTCGAAGCCCGCCACAACGTGGCCGATCGTCTCAGACCTCCAACTCAAACATCAGCTTCCAGGGAAACCGAGCGCCCGCCCGCGGTGCCGGGGCCCCACGCCCCAAACAGGCTGCGCCGGAAACGGCCCGGTCGCCCTTCAGAAGCCTCCCGCGTCCCAACCCCACCCGACGGGTTCCCCGGCTCAGCCACGTTCGCCGCCGCGGCCCGAAGGCCCCGACGCCGCCGGCGCCGCTCAGGGCCCAATGCTGGGTGCGAGAGAAGGCCGGGGCTCCCAACACTGTGGCCGCCGGCCAGGCCCCTCCTGCGCGGCCGGCTCCTCGGCCTCGGGCCTCCCTTCCCCTCGGGAGAGGCCGCGGCCTGGCGAGGCCTCGCCCCTTCCCTCACCGGGTTTGTTACCTTGTGTAGGGTTTGGGGTCGGGGCGGCGGGAAAGGGTCGGGGCCAAGGAGCCCTCGGGTGGTTGCGGCAACAGTAGCCGCAAGAAAAATCTCCCCGGCGACACCAAGGCGGCGACTCTGAAAAGAACTCGGTCGGCGGTAAGGGGAAGGGGAGGGGAGCCCGGCACTGGGAGGAGGAAAGACAGAGGCGGATGAAATGTCGCGAGAGTTAAGAACCATCGCGAGACGCCGCTCGAGTCACGTGACTCGCAACGCCCAATAGGTCGCCAGCCCTTACTCGCGTTAGGGACGCAGAGCGGGCGGGGTTTAATGGGAAGGAAATGACGTCGCCGGACTGCGCCTGGCGCCGAGGGCAGGTTCGTCTTTCCAGTTCCGGCTGGGGGCCGGGGCGTCGTGGGGTTCTTCTGGGCCTGGGTGTTGGCGTCCTGCCTGCGTTCCTGGGTGTGCATGGCGCGTCCCTCCTCGGCGAGCAGCGCTGGGAGGTGGGAGTAGCGGGGTTTAATGCAGGCGTCGTACTAGTAGTTGGTTCTCAAAGTGGTCGTCCGCTCAAGTTTGAGAACCACCGCTTTTTATAATCGTAAAAACCTAAGTAATAACAACAACAACAAACTAAACTGTGGCAGAACCTATTGGAGATGTATTTATTCTAAACCTGTTTTTGTTAGAACAGATGTGTTTCAAATTCACTGTATGAGTTATATCTCTCTTGGTAGAGAGCAGTCTCCAAGTTCTAGTCTCGAGCGGTAAACTGTGGTGTGGTCACTTTCATTTGTGCTTTAAAAGGAAGGTGGCCTCCCGCCGGCGTGGCTCTTCAGTGGAATGTCCACCTATGAAGCAGGAGGGTCAGGGCACCCGCAGGGTTGTTGTGGGCCTGATCCCTAGAGGGGGGAGTGCAGGAGGCAGCTAATCAGTGATTCTCTCTCATTGATATTTCTCTCTCCCTTCCTCTCTGAAATCAATAAAAATGTATTCCTTTTTAAAAGCATGTGGCCCTAGCCAGTTTGGCTCAATGGACAGCGTATCAGTCGCGGGTTCCTTACCCATCAAAGGCGCGGGTGCCTTGGTTTCAGGCTGGGTCCCTAGGCTGCGGGGGACGTGGGGGAGGCAGCAAATCAATGTATCTGTCTCGCATCGACGTTTCTTTCTCTGTGTCTCTCCCCTCCCTTTCACTCTCCAAAAATAAACGGCAAAAGATTCTCCAGTGAGGACTAACGATGGAAAATATCCTCAGGTGAAGATTAGCAACAAAAATGGGAATGTGCATGAAGCGGTTGTGTTTCTCATAGTATATATCATGTTACTTCTGACTGGTTGCCAGAGATCCCGAGTGAAAGCCAGATGTTTTCACTGATTACCCCTTTTACTACTTACCCTTTTTTCTACACATATATAACTTCTTTCCAATTAAACTAGCTATTAAAAAAAAAAAAAAGGTAAAGACCTGAGGCATGAAAAGGCCAGGAAAGAACTTCCTCTGGGAGATGGGGGTCTGTTGCTAGAACCTTAAGGCCCTCTTCCCAGGTGGGGTAACTTTTGATCTGTGGCATCTTTGCTTTAGTGTCTTCTTGGGAGTTTGTTCGTTTTGAAGGGATCTTCCCTTTTCTTCTCTACATACACACATAACCCTCATATTGAGTCATCATCTACAGCAGGATGGCCGTTGGTGATTGGAGTGGCGATTTGCAGGAATTGGACATGCGGCAGGGGGCAGCAGTATGCAGCTAGCTTTAAGGGGGAAGGCAAACCAGAAAGGATGAAGGTTCCTTAACATATAGAAGTTTGTTTAAAATACAGTGTAGTTTTTGACAACTGCTCTTATTCTAATTGTGTATTATTAAAATTAATGCCCGAAGGCTCTTCCTTGAATAGAAAGTAAACTTTACAGTTGTGTTAAAATCTCTTGAGTAACAACACTACACAAATCCCCTAGATGAGAAAATGGGAAAATATTTATTATAAACTCCAGTATAGATTTCTTATCTGGATAGTTTTTGTTTTCAGGATTGCTTTTAGTCTCTCTCTCTCTCTCTCTCTGTGCAACATAGATTATATTTTGGCGGGGGAGGAGGAGCTATCTTAAATTTTAGTTCCTCACAAAGAAATGGTAACAGTTGTATACACGGTGCCATTTTTACATGTATTCATTTAATTTTCACAATGACTCTTATGCTATGTAAAGACAAAACTAGAGCAAATATAAACTGATTTAAGAGTGATACTTCAAATAGGTGTTCTGTCTTCCCACTTCCTTTGAAGTGTCAAAATCTACTTTCAGTGTCTGATTTTTAAAACATTCTCTTTCAACCTGACCAGTGTGACTCAGTGGTTGAGTGTCGACCTATGAACCAGGAGGTCAGGGTTTGATTCCAGTCAGGGTACAGGATTGAAGCAGGTTGAGGGCTCCATCACCAGTGTGGGGCATGCAGGAGACAGCCGATCAATGTTTCTTTTTCATAATTTATGTTTATATTTCCCCCTTTTTGAAATCAACACAAATATATTTTTTAAAATTCTCATTCAAATTTAGTCATGTTTATTCTTCAAAAAGAGCAATCTAAAGTCTCTAGTTCTTTAAACCTAGTATTTATTTTAGTGAAACTCAGTAGTAAATAAAATTTAAAGACTCCAAATTGTCATCAGAATATACTATTTCACTTTTACCTTTCTTTCAAAGAAAACATTTAAACTGCTAACATTAAAGTATAGCAGTTGCCTTTGGAAATGTGCCAGTCCACTGCAGGGCACAATACACTAATAGAGTACATGTCAGCGGTCGTCAACCAGTGGTCTGTGGTCCACTAGTGGTCCGTGAGGTCCGAAAAGTTGGCGACTTCTGGTCCATGTTATATTCCTTCCGACTAAGCGTAGCCCCAGGTTTGCCCATATTTTTTCCCCTTCACCAAATGCCTGAGGAGATGATTTAGAGATGTGTACACAGTCATAATTGCTTATGCTCTTTGCCCTCCTTAGTCATAATAGCTATTTTGAATGTTTGGACGGGGGTTTGCTGCAGGGCAAGCTACTGGCTTTTTGTGCTTACTGAGTATTTGGGGGTACAGTGCCTTGAAAACATATCCTTGGATGACTTACAGGGCATCATTCACTCGAGGTTGATGGAAAAACAACCTTAAATGGGTGCTAACCGATGCAGGTGCTCATCGGTCAAAGCATCCCTGCTTTGTTCACACAAGTCTGCGTTGCCTTGGCAGTCTCAGGGTGTGCATCCCCAGCTATTCTGTGTTAGGTGTACCACTAAAGAGCAGAAAACTGCCACTGACAACAGACAGCAAGGATTCTTCCAGCTTGGAGAAGACTATGATCAGAGGCTTTACAAGGATCAGAAATGGCAGGGTCATTCACGGTTCTTTAGACCTTACATGAAAGTGGTGTTTAACAGTACTTTTACATACATTCTTTGTGGGGTATATTCTGAGGGCAAAAAGAGCAAAAACAAACTCGTGTCACAGATGTGTTGCCAATAGTACTATTGGTAATGTAATTTGGAAACTTTCATGTCTAGTATAAAGTATATAATATACTTTAGTATATAATAGAAAAGAGTTTTTTGGGGGAAGCCCTCTAATGACATACATGATGTAATGTTTCCCCAATGGAGAGTGCCCAATATCTTGATATCTAGATACCACTGCCCACAAAAGAAACAGCATTTTTGCAAGAAGTGGTTGATTTCAGGTCTCAGGCCCAGAAAGTACAAAAGTGAGCCTGGAACATCTTGCCAGAAAGCAAGGAAGTGCCCCAAAACTAACAGGATCAAGTCAAAAGTTCACCGACCAGCTTGAGGGGACTCCATTAGCCAGATGTGAATCAATGAGTCTTAAAAGCATAACGACTGCCATATATTATCAAAGCATTGAATATATTTTTAGAATTCATAAGTTCAAAGTGATAATCAAAATCAAAGGTGGGGGGAGGGATTTTTTTTTTCTTTCTAGAGGAGCGCCCGGCAATAAATGTAAATGGAAGGATAGAATTGGAAAAATCACCATGTGCAGTCTCCAGTGATTTAGGCATCGGTTAGCCATAGAAGCTAAAACCCATCTTGTAAAAGGAGACAAGGAAAAGGAAGATGTTTGCACAGTGTCAGAGTATCACCCCACAGAGTACTTAGTAATTACAAAGGGGAATATACACCATGTAATGAAGAAATTCAAGTCACCAGCTTAACCTAGTGATCATACGACCACTAATGGTGGAACAACCTGACATTAAAGGCCTCTTGATTTGATGCAACATTACGTAATAACTTCACTTATGAAGAAACCTTGCCCAAAATACTTAATCTGAATACTATCAAGCCTTTTGACCCAACTTCCGGTTTGCAGGGGTAGAGGAACAACTAAAATGACCCTGAGGGAAAACTTGGGCAGGTCCAGAATGTGGGACATTCCATAAGAAAACTGACCTAAATTCTTCAAGTCAATATTATTAGTAACTAGGGGCCCGGTGCACAAAAACTTGTGCACTCGGGGGTGGGAGGAGGGTCCCTCAGCCCGGCCTGTGCCCTCTCGCAGTCTGGGACCCCTCAGTGGATGTCCACCTGCTAGCATGCCTGGCCAGCCTGGGTGAGGGGCTGATGGCGGTTTGCAGGCTGGCCAAGCCCCCCAGTGTGGACCCTCACCCCATTGGGGTGTGGCAAGCCTGGGTGAGGGGCTGAGGGCTATTTTCAGGCTGCCCACAGCTCCCATTGACCCAGGGTCCCAGAGAGGCTGGCTGGAATCAGGTTTCTGGGGTTTATTTATCTTCTATCATTGAAACACTGTTGCTTTGAGCTGAGGCCTAGGCAGGTAAGGAAGCCTCCTGTTTGTTTCAGCACCGTGGCTTCTATAATTGAAACATTATTACCGTAAGCAGAAGCGCAGCCAGCCTAGGCAGGCAGTTGCAACGGAAGCCTGCTGTTTACTCTAGCTCCATGGCTGCCAGCTGCCATCTTGGCTGGGTTAATTTGCATACAGTCCCTCTGATTGGCTGGTGGGCATAGCTTGGCTGGTGGGCATGACGCAGGCATCCCAGAGAGATGGCTAATTTGCACATTACTCTTTTATTAGATAGTGGAAGACTGTTCTAGATTGAGACAAAAGACATATCAATGAAATGCAATGGGTAAAATCTTGGTGAGTCTCATCTTGGAAAAACAAAGCTTATATAAAAGAAACTTTGAAGACACTTTAGGAAATTTGCATATAAACTAGATATTAGATGATATTGAGTTATTGTTAATTTTATTAGCTGTGAAATTTACATAGGTTACTTACAATGTCCTATTTAGGTATTTAGGGATGAAGTACTATAGCACTGTAACATACCTTCAAATGATTCAGCCAAAAATTATATAAAGTACAAAATTCATGTGTGTACGAATATATGTTTGTATTGAGAGAGAAAATAAAATGTGACAAAATGTTAATAATCATTGTGGAAGCATATATGTGTTCATTGTACTAGTCTTTCCACTCTTCTGTATGTTTCAAATTTTTTCAAAAGAAAAAGTTGCACAAAAGTGTTCATAGACTAGCTAGAATAGTTTTGAGGGGCGTTGTATGTTTGGAGAATGATGGGGTAAAGCAGCAGATAGCTAAGGGGAATTAGGAGCTAGCAGTAGTTTAACGACTCAGAAGTAATATGGAAGATTACAAAAGCCTAAGTGTGGTTGTCGGAAACAAAAGGCTGTAAACAGCCAGATGGGTCAAGGCTTAGCAGGAAGATGTGGGCAGTGGAGGCCGAAGCAGTCACAGGATCTCTTTGAAGGCCAGGAAGGAAAGCATGAGAAAGAATTACTTTGACTTCCCCACATACAGGAGAGACTCCAAGTGGGCCTTGCCCTCTGATGTGGTAACCAGAGCTTTTTTCATTTTTTCTGCCCTGCTTGGCTTTCTCATATAATAGCCTCTAGCGGTAGTCTTAAGATGATCTTTTATTTTTTTAAAATATTTTTGTTGATTTCAGAGAGGAAAGGAGAGGGAGAGATAGAAACATCAATGATGAAAGGGAGTTATTGATCTGCTGCCTCCTACATACCCCACACTGGGAATCAAGCCTGCAACCTCGGGCATGTGCCCTGACTGGGAATTGAACAGTGACCTTCTGGTTCATAGGTCAATGCTCAACCACTGAACCACACCAGCCCGTGTCAGCTGGTCTTTTAAGCCGGGAGTTAGTTGGATTCATCCACATCACAGCCCTTGAAAGTACCTTCTGTATCTGGTTGTTTCCAGATGTTTATGGCACCAGTTTATTTATTCTAGAAAGTTTATTGCAGAAAAAACCTAGAACATTTCACATCCCCCTTATTGTACAGTAAATCATAGAACACTCTTTTTTTTTAAGGATCCTTATATCAAACAACAGGTGGTAGGGGATATGTGTTCCCAAATGTAACGAGTAAACCAAAATGAGACCCAGAGTTTTGCCCCATTAAGACTATTGGCCCACAGTTTGATATAATCGTATTTAGCCATTTTATTGCTTACAGTGTCAGCAGTTGAAAACAGTTACAGAATGGAGACCTTAATGCCCAAAGAACCCATTAGGTGGCAGTGGGGACACAGGCATCTTTTGATGTCTGTTCCTCCCCACCCCCCCCAGAGATGGAGCTTTAGTGGAGGAACATTGCTATGCAGCTTTGTGGGATAGTAGACAGGGGAAAACAAACAGCCAAAAAACTATGTGTTATAGTGTCCAAGAAATGAAGAACTGGTAGTTACCTGTACTCAGCTCCTATTCGTGCTTTTAACATACTCGGGTTTTGTTGTTGTTTTTTGTCCTTGCTGTGATTCTTTTATCCAGAGCCCTTTAGATCACTTGTGTCAAGTGTGGCTCATTGTGTTCAAGACCCCACTACCTTCAATATGGGTTTTTATAGCAACAGCCTCATTCTCTCTAGTGCTCATGAAAGGCCTGCTACATGCCATAGGTTGGGGTTTCCGGGAAAAATACTCTTGAGATTTCTGTGCACGAGGTTTGTTGGGTAATGCCCTTGGGAACATCACCAGTGAGAGGTAACAGAACAGCACTGGGCAGAGGGAGAAGCTACTTGGATGCGTATGCAGAAGGGGCCCCAGCCCAATCCTCTAGGAGCTATGGAGCTGGGGTGGCCCTTCAGACATGCTTCCCTTCCCCACGCCCTTCAGTTAAGGGAGCCAGGGCTTTATACCCATCCCCAGATGATCAGCCAGTAAATAGATGCAGGCTGCCCTTGTGAAAGGGCTAAGAACAATTTAACAGCGCTGCCAGCCACCAACACTCCCTGTGTCTAGAAGAATGAGAACCTCCGTCTGCAGAGGGGAATCTGGGCGGGAGACCACAGCATCCCCTATTTTTGGCATCTCTGATGCTGCCTGTCTTGCAGAAGCTACCCATATTAGAAACTTGGAAACAATGTCACCTTCTCAATCTTGTTTTCCTTGCATTAAAAGCTAATGGAAAAATACCTCTGCACTTCCTGCAGATGATATCATGTTTGTTTCACATTGATTTCTGATATATATGTAGAGCTTGCTGAGGCATGAGCATCTCAGGTACAAAGACTAGGTATTTTTTCTGTTGAAGAACGCTCCAAAGATTTTTGGCATATTTTGGTGATTATTTATTCCAACACATCAAAAGCCATTAGAGTGAATTTTATGTATTTTTAAAGAGGAATAAATCATATTTTCTGAAAATAGCCTAGTTGCAGGAAGAAAACGCATAATCGACTATTAGAAGTTTTAAAATTTATATTTTTGCCTGACTTTGTTGCCTTTTGTATTCTGTGACACTGAGGCACTGTCTGACCGTTTCAGCTGTGGGAATCACTTTCCCCCATATACAGTAGCCTTTTGACTAACTCTACCACCTCAGAGTCTTCTGGGTGTATGTATTCCCTCTTCTCCCTGCTGCAAACAGGCTGTCATCATTTCTCACCTGCTTGACGCCTAAGAATGGGATTCCTTCTCTGAGATGCATCTTCTATACACGGCTGCCAAATTGATCTTCTGGAAACACTAAATATGCCTACTAACCTACCTGTTAAAAATCTCCACTTGTTAGCCCACCATATAAGGCCACTAACGATAGGGCCACCGCTGCTTTTCGGCCTGAGTGCTGACCACGTACCTACTCCATGTACAAACCTGCCCTGCTCTTTCTTGCCTTATTGGTTGGCCTCTCATTCTTTTTTAAATATATATATATACTAGGGGCCTGGTGCATAAAAATTTGTGCACTCGGGAGGTCCTTCAGCCCAGCCTGTGCCCTCTTGCATTCTGGGATCCCTCTGAGGATGTCCACCTACTGGCATGCCTGGCCAGCCTGGGTGAGGGGCTGATGGCTGTTTGCAGGCTGGCCAAGCCCCCCAGTGTGGACCCTCACCCCATTGGGGTGTAGCCAGCCTGGGTGATGGGCTGAGGGCCATTTTCAGGTTTTGGGTCCCTACTGGTTTTGGGTCCCCACTGGGGTGCCTGGGCAGCCTGGGTGAGGAGCTGAGGGGCATTTTTAGGCTTCCCACAGTCCCTTCAGGTTTTGGGTCCCTACTGCGGTGCCTGGGCAGCCTGGGTGAGAAGCTGATGGCTGTTTGCAGGCTGGCCAAGCCCCCCAGTGGGAACCCTCACCCCATTGGAGTGTGGCCAGCCTGGGTGACGGGCTGAGGGCTGTTTTCAGGCTGCCCACAGCTCCCATTGACCCAGTGTCCCAGCAAGGCTGGCTGGAAGCAGGTTTGTAGGGTTTATTTATCTTCTATAATTGATATACTGTTCCTTTAAGCCAAGGCCTAGGCAGGTAACAAAGCCTCCTGTTGGTTTCAGCTCTGTGGCTTCTATAATTGAAAGAATCTTGCCTTAGTAGACGCGCCCAGCCAGCCTAGGCAGACAGTTTACTCCTGGTGCAATGGAAGCCTCTGTTTACTCTAGTTCCATGACTGCCGGCTTCCATCTTGGCTGGGTTAATTTGCATGCAGCCACTCTGATTGGCTGGTGGGCGTGGCTTAGGCATCCCGTAGAAATGGTCAATTTCTTTTTTTTTAATTTTTATTTTTTATTATTACATAAAGTTTTACAAAGATTAGTACATATATCTCTTTTTCCCCCTGCCCTTCTTCCAGCCTCCCCTAACCCCCAGTGTTTTGTGTCCATTGGTTTTGCTTAAATGCATGCACCAAAGTCCCTTGGCTGATCTGTTACCCCCCCCAATGTCCCTGTGAAATGGTCAATTTCAATATTACTCTTTTATTAGATTAGATATATTATTGATATTTTACAGAGAGGGACAGAGAGTTAGAAACATCGATGAGAGAGAAACATTGATCAGCTGCCTCCTGCACACCTCCCACTGAGGATGTGCCCACAACCCTGGTACATGCCCTTGACCGGAATCGAACTCGAGATCTTTCAGTTCTCAGGCTGACGCTCTATCCACTGAGCCAAACTGGTTAGGGCTGACCTCTCATTCTTTTCCCCACTTCCCTGTCTGAAAAAATATCTTTAATGGCGGCCCAGTTCCAATTACACATTGATACTGCTCACCAGCATTCACAGGCAGAACACCTTGCTTCTCTCTCCTTCAGTATTTTTACATCCAGTAAGAGCACCCTGGACTCTCAGTGTTTAGAACAGAGTTCCTCTAGGCATTATATCCAAGGGGCCTGGATGACATCTTGTTCTTCATTGCATCTTTAACACTTGGCAAGGTGTGCCTGGCACTAATAGAATTGAAAACATGGAAGAAGCCAACTTTTGATAGCAGTGAACATGATATTTGACTTTGGAGAATATTCTAAAGATTTCTTGTAATTAGTTATATTTCTCTGACACATGGGCACATATCAGTTTCTTCATAGGTTCTTACTGTAGTAAGATGCAAGGCATTAATGTTTTGAAACATTTTCTTGGTGGGGAGAACTTTTGATTGATCCTAATTAACAGTGTCTCTCTTTCCAGGCAGTTGACATGTGTGTTTTCTGGTAAGGATATATATGCAGAAAAAACAGGATTGTAATAGCTTGATTATGAGCAATTTAATCAGTATATCTCTGGTTTTGTTTGTTTGTTTGTTTGTTTGTTTCTGATTAGCTACCTAATTTGATGCTTCCTCCACAGGCAGAGTGAAGTAGAACCAGTCAACCCAATAGTCAGTGGAAGAACAAAACTCAAGCAAATGAGACAAGAAAGTGGCTACATTTATAGATTTATGTGACCATTTGTCTTGTGGTTTATGAAAGGTATTGAACACAAAGCCCATGTTGATTTACTCTGTTTGCTATGACTTGTAAAGTGGCTAGGGTAAAGTCGTGTTACTTTTTCTGTCTCATCAGGAAAAAAAAGATGTATCATAAGACCAACAAATTAATGTGACTATAATATCTGCTAACAGTTTGTGAGCCTAGATTAAATGGTCATGGGCTTTTTTGGTTGTAATTGACATTCTGTCTTGCCTTACTGTTTTTATTCTGCATTGCTCTCAGCTTTCTATCTGATGATCCAAGGAAGATATGTCAACATGATTGACTACCTGGAAACAGCACACTGGACCTGGGATCCATAGGTCTAGTGTGGATTCTGCCTCTCGCTAGCTGTGAGACTGGTCCATGTTTGTCTTCTAATGGTAAGCTCTAATAAGGGATTGCTGTGTATGAAATTCCATCTCATCCCACCTCTTCCCATCCCATTCAGGCCAACTCCCAGATCTAGGTGTTCATTGTAGATTCAATACATGCTCGCTAAATGAGGAAGCTATCTCTTCAGAGCTGACTTCTCCTTTTACTTTACAGGAAAAGAAAGGTCACTTGGCAGCAACTTCCTTTGATAATTCCCCCCTCCAGCACACGCACCTGAAAATGATTTGTGTTGATTCATCCTTGAAAAGATTTTTAAAATGACTGTTAAAATTTAAATCATATATACAACCAAAGCATCATTAAAAAGGTAAAGACGTGCCACAGACCATGAAATGATATTTGCAATAAAGAACTAGTAACCAAAATACTTTTTAAAATCCTATATATTATTAAGAAAACAGATAAATAATCCAATGGAAAAGTTAAAAACACACAGGGAAGTCAGAGGAGGAGAAGATATGAAGAAACAGTTTACATAAGAAAGAACCCAGCCCTAACCAGTTTGGCTCAGTGGATAGAGCATCAGCCTGCGGACTGAAGGGTCCCAGGTTCAATTCCAGCAAAGGGCATGTACCTTGGTTGCAGGCACATCCCCAGTTGGGGGTGTGCAGGAAGCAGCTGATCGATGTTTCTCTCTCATCTATGTTTCTAACTCTCTATCCCTCTCCCTTCCTCTCTGTAAAAAATCAATAAAATATATTTTTTAAAAACAAAATAAAAATTAAAAAAATAATAAAATAAAAAGAAAGAACCCCAAATGGCCAGTAAATATCTAAAAATACTCAAGCCCTATCCATTTTTTGGCTCAGTGGATAGAGCACCAACCTGCAGACCAAAGGATCCTGGCTTCGATTCTGGTCAAGGGCTCGGACCTTGGTTGTAGGCTCCTCCTGAGGCCCTGGCCCTGGTCAGGGCTCCTGCAGGAGGCAACCAATCCATGAGTTTCTCCCACCTCGATGTTTCTCTCTCTCTCTTTCCCTCTCTCTTCCACTCTCTCTCTAAAAATCAATGGGAAAATATCCTCAGGTGAGGATTAAAAAAAAAAGTGTTTAAAAATACTCAAAGTTATAAATAATCAGGGATGTATCAACAAAAACTATAACCCATCAAATGGGGAAAAAATGTAAAAGTCTGAAAAATAACCCCCAGAAAATGGTAACACTCATGCATGACTGATGGGAGTCCATATTGTTACATCCACAGTGGAGAGAGGTGGGCTCCCTCACAAACCAGCAGCTCCACTCTGAGAGAGGCTCTTGCTTGTGTGATAAGGGAGACATATTAAATTTATTATAGCTTTGATTTTAAAAAACAAAAACCTTAAAAATAACAACCTGAATGTCCACCAACTGAAAAATAGAGGGGGAAAAGTGCATTTAAGTCCATAAATGAATAAATAGTCATGAAATTAATAAAAGTGAATTAACCAAAGGTACATGTACCAACATGGATACAACTCAAAAATAATATTCAGTCCAAAAAAGCAAATTGCCTGAAAACCTCCTAAATTGTCGCCCTGCTCTCTTAGCTGCCAGAATCATTCTTTTATCATGCCACTTTCCAGTTTTTAATCTTCCAGTGGTTTTTCCATTCCATTGGAAGTAGTTTTTGTAGCTTAGCATGACCTAGAAGGTTCTTCAAGATCTGGGTCCTGCCGAAACCTCCAGCCTTAGTCATACCACATCATTCGCAGGTTTCTAAATGAGCCATGGTATCACACCTCGGTGGCTTTGCCAATCTTTTTTTTTTTTTTTAAGTAATAAACAATTATTAGAGCAAAGAAAATTGAATCCTATACTAGAAGGTGAAAGCTGAAAATCATATCACCGAATCTCCTGAGAGCTCTTTTTTTTCTTTTAAAAAATATTTTTATTTCCCTGACCGGTTTGGCTCAGTGGATAGAGCATCGGCCTGCAGACTGAAGGGTCTCAGGTTCTATTCCAGTCAAGTGCATGTATGTTGGTTGCAGGCACATCCCCAGTGGGAGATGTGCAGGAGGCAGCTGATCGATGTTTCTGGCTCATCGATGTTTCTAACTCTCTATCCCTCTCCCTTCCTCTCTGTAAAAAAATCAATAAAATATATTTTTTTAAAATGTATATTTATTAAATTTATTGGGATAAATTGGTTAATAAAACTACATAGGTTTCAAGTGTACAATTCTATATTACATTGTGTATTGTGTTTTCACCACCCCAAGTCAAGTCTCCTTCCATCAGCATTTATCCCCCATACTCTCTTCTATCTTCTCCCATCCTCCTTTCCCTCTAGTAATCACCACAATGTTGTTTGTATCTGCAAGTTGTGTTTATTTGTGTGTCTGTGGTTTTTTTTTCTTAATCCCTTCACTTTTTTCACCCAGTGCCACACCCTACTCCCCTCTGACAGCTGTCAGTCTTCTCTATCTATGAGTTTCTATTTTATTTGTTAGTTAATTTTGTTCATTAGATTCTACATATGAGTGAAATCATATGGTACTTGTCTTTCTCTGACTGGCTTATTTCACTTAGCATAGTACTCTCCAGGTCCATACATTCTGTCAAAAAGGGTAAGCTTTTCAAATTAGCGCTTTGGGTTTCTTTGGATATATTCTCCAAAGAGAAATTCCATGTTTAATTTTTTGAGGCAACTCCATATTGCTTTCCACAAGGGCCGCATCAATCTGCATTTCCATCAACAATGCATCCGAGTTCCCTTTACTCCACATCCTCGCCAACACTTGTTGGTTGATTTATTATTGATGATAGCTATTCTGACAAGTGTGAAGTGATATCTTGTGGTTTTAATTTGCATCTTTCTGATGATTAGTGACATCTTTTCATATGTCTGTTGGCCATCTGTATGTCCTCTCTGGAAAAGTGTCTTTTTAGGTCCTTGGCCCATTTTTAATTGGATTGTTTTTTGTTTTTTTTTGGTGTTGAGTTGTTTGAGTTCTTTATAAATTTGGATATTAACCCCTTATCAGATATATCATTGGCAAATGTGTTCTCCCTTTCAGTGGATTGTCTTCATTTCGTTGATGGTTTCCTTTGCTGTGCAAACACTTGTTAGTTTGACGTAGGCCTTGCCAATCTTGGTATTTTTTTGTGTGAAAGTTTCTTCTCTCATTTCCCTGGCTAATCTGTGCTCATCCTTCAATCCTCAGCTCAAGGATCATCTTTTCTTGGAAGAGTTTCCTGACCCCTTTCTCCAGGTGGATTTAGATGTCCCCATGCTTCTCCATTTGATGTCATGGCATCCTGTGCTAATTTATCTCTGTTGTATCTAGTGTTCCACTATGCTCTACCTTTAGGGTCAGGTCTTACTTATCTGTAGGTCTCCAGAATATGGCATATAATAGGTTCTTGATGTTTGTTGAATGAATGAATTGATGAATGCCTGAATAAAATAGAGTATGAATTGATTACCTACTAGTATATGGATCTTATCTAGTTCTTAGTCATTAAAATCTTGATAAACTCTCCCTAAACTTTCCTAAGATAAAAATATCCATGTGAGAAAGGCAGACAAGAACCTGGGGCAAAGACCCAAGAGGAATTTTGTACACATGCCTAGGCAAGGAGACCTGAGGGTAGTGAGGCGCACGGGGCTTAGTTTCCCACCAAGAAGGCTAAATGATTCACCTCCACAGGTGATCACCTCCTATGAGCATGAGCATGACGTGGGTAGACCAGCTGGCTTAAACTGGGGGAGCCATCTTTTTCAGTGAAACTTGTTTTTGGTATTTTCCCCAGCCATAGGTGATAGACTACCTTCATTTGCTTTTCATGCTACTTCTTGTGGAATAGTTCTCATGCCCATCATTCTTTACTTCTAACCTATGTTTAGTAGGCCCCCTTATGAGTCTATCTGGAATGGGTTTAAGCAACTCACTTGCCAAAACAAGGCCCAAATTTTTTCAAAATATGTCTATTCTCATTATGTTCAGCTTGTGAGATCTGCCATGAAGAGAGACTGCAGAGTTGACACTAGGGAAATGATTCTCTCTGAACCTAGAGACCAGCTCAAACCAGGAAAGATGGAACCACAGACAGGTTGGATCTCCCAGCTGAACAGGTAGAGTCATCTTTAACTTTGTAGGGAGGCCTCTACCATGGCATCACCTGACCCCTCACCCCCATCAGCTTTCCTCTTGCACATGCCTGCTCTTGCTTCTACTCCATCTTCCGTCTTCCAAAGCTGGTTGGGTGCAGGGCCTGGAACCAGCCAGCTCTTACGTCTGCCCTCACCAGCCTATGCCAGTCCTCTTCTTTGTGAACTTATAGGGGCTCCCAGACAATAACCAGCCTCTGAGAAAGTTTATAGATGACCCTCTACTTTAAAAGTATGCACTTTTTTAAAAATTGCTGGATCTGATTACCACATTTGTACTTTTTGTAGATATCTCTTGACCTCTCCACCCCCAGAGTTCTCACCCTGAACCCACTTAATACATAAACTTAGGCAGGATTCTTGAAACCTGGGAGAGGCAATATTCTAACAGAGTGTCCAGTGGAGTCTGTTGCCGATTCCCTTTCTACCTCTGAGACACTCCTTTAACATGTGTGAGGCCCCTTGAGAGTTCAGTTTAGATACAGCAAAAGCAGTAACAATGAAGGTATACCAAAGAAGAAAAACAAGTTGTCAAGAACAATGAGTAATGGTAAGAGTTCTTAAAAAATCAATATCTGTCTGCATATTTCTATGCATGGGGTGAGTCCATCAAAGTGAGTGGGTGACATTTGTCCCTGCCTGGCTGAGCCAATGCTGCATGACTCACTTTCTGTGCTATCAGTGAAACACCAGCCTCTTGCCTGAGAGTTAATACTCATGAAAGGAAACTCTATTCTGCATCTATCACTAATTGAATTTTTAAATGTAATCCAATTTACGAACTTCCTCCATATTCTCTTGGTTGTTTCTAAGCTTCCTCCTAATCACTTTGCAGCCTGGCTAGATCTAATCAGGCTTATTTAAGTTTGCTTTGAAGAGGAGTTAAATGCCTCCTTTTCTAAGATCATTGTGTTACCCGTCCTCCCCCTCCCAGTCCTCTCACTCCTCCACCCCTGGCTCAGGTAGAGCAGAGAGGTGATCTCATAGGGTTTTTCCATCCAAGGAGTCTAGTTTTTAAAACATAAATATGTGAAAGCCCCAATCGTTGTCTCTTAAAATCCCCTTTGTGCTCAAAGAGGAAGCTTGGCAAATACTTCCAGCAAAGTATTGGGAATATCAGATAGCGCTGATTCCCCGAGTCCTAGAAACAAACCTCAATTTCCCCAATCCACATTCAAGATGAGAAAACTTCCCTTTCTCATGCACTAATATGACAACAAACCAGAGAGCAGTCTGTCCTCTGAAAAATATGGCAGATGAATTTGACAAGTGTTCCATCTTAATCCACCAGCTTATGCTGGACCCTTCTGGATACATTGCTCCCTGGGTTCTCTGTTCAAGTCTTATTCATCCCCAACTCACTGGCTTAGAGGGAGCCCAACCCCCCTCTCCCCCCTCGCTCCTCCCCCCCACCCCAACTCCTCTGGCACAGAGTTCAGTCTCTTAGTTGACATTTAATGTAGGCTTCCCAGGGCAGAAATTGAGCTGAAATCTTATTGGCATACCTGGTGGTACTTAGCTTATTGCCCTGGTGTGCAGTGCAGGCTGGGCATCAGAGTCACCCCTGTCCAGGCCCCACAACAGACCTTCCAAATCAGAATCATACTTGGATGATTCTGACTTACCCCGGGATGAGAACTACCACTTTGCTGTCATTGTAAGGGTTGCATGAGCTAATATAGAGACAGACACTTTTTAAAATTATAGACTTTAATTAGATATGCTCACTATGTCTTGTAATGAATGCTGATGCTACCCCTAACCCCACCCCTAGCTCCCTAGCTCCCTAGCTCCTACTTCCTGCCTTTCTAAAACTTGCATGCGTTCAGCAGGCTGCCCTTCCTCAACACAGTCCCCTTGTCTCAGGGGAAGCTCTTCCACCCCCAGGGTGAGGTTGGGTGGGAGACTGGGTGGTCTGAGGTTAAATCGATGATTCAGGAATCAGTGTGTGACCCAATTTTGGCCTCTGAGAGGTTAAGAGGGGTGGAGGAGACTTCTGGGAAGGATCCTCCTCTTGGAGGAAGGTTTACTCTTTTTCTTGCCGTTAACCCTGGTTGTCACTGGCAGCCACCTATGATCTGTCTCCTTCCCCTCTCTCCCTTCCTAAGAGGGAACAAGTCTTCAGAGGAAGCTGTGAAAAAAATCCTAGATCTTTAACGGTGGATCAAGCAAGCCTGAGTTGATCTAAATTTAGACTTCCACTTATGTGTACTAATAAGTGCCTAGTTGTTTAAGACAGTTCTATTACTTGTGACTGAAATATCCTCCCAGATACACTTGTTCTTATTTCTTCAATCCCAAGTACCACCTGGCAAAATGCCCTCTTTAGTAAATAAGCATTTGTTGAATGAATGAATGAATTCGTAGTCATTGAGTGCCTACATAACATATGCCAAGTACTAGAGACAAAGTAGTAACTAAACAAAGTCTCTGTCCTCTTGATTTTATATTGTGGTGGGAATATCACTGCACTTGCTGGTCAGGTTAGAAGCGTCTGTAGGGAAATAAGCTTTATGTTTCTCCTTGTACAGAAAGGAGATGGTTTACCCAACATAAGTAATTAGAATGGGAGCACCTGTGCCAAAGGATCAGCGCTTAGGAATTCACCTGAGCACCAGAGTGACTTTCTGCAGTGAAAGGAAAAGGAAATGACAGGTGAGATCATGAGGAATACTTTGTCTCCAAGTTTATGACTTAAAGGGAAAACTGCAGTGCTGTTATTACCATATCTCAGCCCCAGAGTCTAAGACAGGTAATTGGAGAGGACCAAATGGGGAGTAGTAGCCTGAAAGGGTTAGGAACACTTCATTTGCTGAGTGTCAATCTGACTATGTGAAAGGTTACCAACCACAGGAGGTAGTGATCAGCTCATCTCCAGGTCTTCCCTCTGCGTGAAAGCATCCCCTTAAAGATTGCCCAGTGCCAACTTAACCTGGAAAATGGCCTTTCTTAGAGAGATTTTAGTAAAGGATAGACTCAGTTAAGACTGTTTTACATGAATTTTTTGTGCACCTGATGGGATGGTCTCATTATTTTTCTATTGAGGTGAACATTAGTGAGAGTGAGTAGACCCATCACTGAAGATGAAGGAAGGAATCACCTGGTGAGGGAAATAACTGAGGTGAAGACAGATTTTGGGTAGTGATAGGCCTAGTGATTCAGAAAGCAAATTCTGGGTGATCAGAAAGCAGATGAGATAGGAAAGAGCAGTCCAGCAGAATGAAGTGAGGGGCAAAATCTAGAAGATTAAGCCTGGCTGGCCTGGCTCAATGGTTGAGCATTGACCTATGAACCAGGAGGTTATGGTTTGATTCCTAGTCAGGGCATATGCCTAGGTTGCGGGCTCAATCCCCAGCATGGGGCGTGCAGGAGGCAGCCAAACAGTGATTCTCTCTCATTGATGTTTCTATTTCTCCCTCTCCTTCTCTGAAATCAGTAAAAATAAGTATTTTTTTTAAATCAGGAAGATTAACTATCATGCAAAACCAAAGTAAACCCTGTAGACCTAGAGAGATGGGGCTTCATGGAGCAGAGCTCAGGAACTTTGAAGCCTGACATCAAAGAAACAGGAGTCAATTACATTGACTGTAAGGTCTTGAGCTTGGGCCTTAATAATAAAACTCAACACCAGCTGAGAGATAGGAGACTAACAAAGCACTACTCCTTCTAGGGTAGGAGTTTTCCCACAGGCCTTATAAGATGAGGTACATAGTCGGTACTGTGTTAAAGGTTGAGTGGCTGAATTAGTTCATCAGGCTTCCCTGTAAGATGTCAGCAACCAGAAAGATCTTCATCCTTAAGCTCTAAAAGTACAGGTTCTTCTGGAACTGGCAAAATCTTCAGTTCCCTGAAACTAAAAGACAATCATGGGAGGACATCTCCCCCCTTCATCACCCCCCACCCCATCCCAACTTTCATCTCTTTCCCTGATGATAGCATTGCAGTTGTTTTTTGGAAGACCACTCCTCTGCTCCCAAACCATGTGACTCAGGTGGTGCCAGCTCCCAGTCACACTCTTCCATCTAGGAATGGGTGACTTGACTTGACTAATTAGCATATTCTATCCCTCTAGACACAGTCCAGGTTGGTCCAATGAAAGTCAATTCTGAGATTTTGCTGGAACTATCAGGAAGGGACAGCTCTCTTCCTGCTGGGGTTGCTGAACTGTACAATGTAGAATGTGAGCACAGAGCTGGCAGGAGCCACCGCATGGAAAGGGCTTGCCAGCAAGTGCAACCAATCCAGAGAAAAGTAGAACTGAGAGAGAGCAAAAAGGAGAAATTGAAAGACAATCATTCTGGTGGTATCATTTGAGTATGTAATGCCAGCTGTGCTTGAAGACAGGCCTAAGCCTGGCCTTCTGTTACTATTGTTTAACAAAACCTGGATTTGATTTCTGTTACTTACAACTTGGCATCCTGAAACGATAAATAATGGAGACCATCTTATGATAAATAGCTTTGCTTTCCCATCTTCTCAGATGAGTTGATGCGGTCCAGCCAGTCAACTTATGTTTATGAGTGCCATCTAACCGCCATTCTAAGCACTGGGGATGCAGCCATAAATAAAAGAGTCCCTGCTCTCAAAGAACTTACATTCTAGAAGGATGAGACAGCCACTCAACCAGTCAACCATACCTAAGTTTAGCTATAGATAAGAGATATCAAGAAGATTAAATAGGATTATGAGCAGGAGAGGCTGTTTTTAGTGAGGGTAGCCAGAGAATGATCTGTCAGAGGAGGAGGTGATATTTGAGTTGAGGTCATAATGGTAAGAGGAGGCAGCAGTTCAAAGATTGGGGAAGAATGCTCTCAGCAGAAAGAAGAGCAAATGTGAAGGCTGGGAGCCAGGAATAAGACTGGCCTGTTCAGGAGACAGAAATAAGGCGACTATGGCTGGAGTATCCTGAGTTAGGGAACAGTGGAGAGAGGTGAAAGGACAGGTAAGCTGGGGCAGACCCCTGGACCTTGTGAGAGTTTGGGTTTTATTCTGAATGAAACGGGCACTCACTGGAGTGTTAGCAGGTCCTTGACTTACCTTTCAAAAACAGCATTCCCATTGTTGGATGAAGGTTGGACTAAAGGAAGACTAGAGGGAAGTAAGGAAGACCCATTAGGAGATAAATAGTCCAAACAAGAGATGATGGAGGGGCTCTGGACCACAGTCGATGCAGCAGAAATGGAAATAGAAGAAAGTGGTGGGATTTTGGAGTCAGAGCCAGTAGGACGCACTGATAGGTTAGAAGTGAGGTGTGAGGAAGAGAGATAGTGTAGGCACAATGACTAAGTTTTAAGTTGAGCAGCTGGATGGATGATGGTGCCATTTACAAAAATGAGAAAGCCCAGTTGAGGAGCAAACAGGGCAGGAAAGAATTTCTATTTCTGTGTCAGCTATGTGAGACATCCATGCAGATGTCACGTGGGCAGACGGTTAGCTACACCTGGAGCTCAGGGAGATGTGTAGGTTGGAGAGAATTATTTGCACGTCATAGACATACAGATGGACTGGATGAGGTCACCCAGCTGTAGAAGAGACGAGGAATGTCAAAGGCCTGGGCTCTGCACCATTCAGAGAAGGGGAGAAGGAGCAAAGGAGAATGAGGAAGGGCCAGTGAGCTAAGGACACCAGACAAACATGATGTCACGGAAACCTAGACCAGTGCTTCAAGAACAAGAGCGTCATCATCCAGGTCGAATGCTACCCAGAGGTTGAATGAGATGAGGATAGAGAACCAGCCATTGACTTTGGCACGATAGCCCTGCTAGGGACCTTTCAGTGGAGGAGTAAGGACAAAAGCCGTGTGGCAGTGCAGTGAGAAGGGAGTCAGAGGAAAACACTCAGGTGGCAATGTAGAGATATGCTCATTTTTTAGTTGAATATTTTTACAGTTTATTTTTAGTTTAATTTACATACAATGAAATGTATGTATCTTAAGTGATGAGGTTTTTTTTATTGAGGTAAAATTCACATAACATACAATTAACCATTTTAAAGTGAACAATTCAGTAGCATTTAGTACATCCCAATGTCCAATCCTGGCCACTATCTAGTTCCCAAACATTTTCCTCACTCCCGGGGGGACCTCATACTCTTTAAGGGGTATGGAGTTTCCTTTTGGGAGGGATATACTTTCTTTTTAAAAAAAATATATGTTTTTATTGATTTCAGAGAGGAAGGGAGAGGGAGAGAGAGGCATCAATGATAAGAGAAAATCATTGAGCAGCTGCCTCCTGCACAACCCCCACTGGGGATCGAGCCCACAACCAGGGCATGTGCTCTTAACTAGAGTCAAACCAGGGACCCTTCAGTCTGCAGGCCGACACTTTATCCACTGAGCCAGACCGGCTAGGGCTGGGATATACTTTCTCAATGCACTATCTAATACACTCCAAAAAAAGGGGAAGATTTGTTTTTTAGGTCCAAATAGCTAAACTTCACATAAAACAGCTCTTTATTGAAAGAACATGAGCTAAGCCAAAGTAGTCTATTGTTAGAAGTCAGGGTCATGGTTACCTGTGAACAGAGAAGAGAGGAGACTGTGCAGTGAATGGAAAGAGGAGACCATTGGGGTCCTTCTGGGATGTTAGAAATGGTCTATTTCTTGACCTGGATGGTAGTGACATAACTGTGTTCACTTAATTATTCAAGCCATACACTTACATACATTTTTCTGTATTATGCTTCAATTTAAAATGAGGAGGCCTGGGCTTCTAGTCCAGCATGGGAGGTGACCAGCTGTGTGATTGTAGGCAAGGCACTCAACCTCTCCGGGCCTCAAGTTCCCTCATCTGTGAATGGAGGGGATTGAGCCACATGCCCTCCAAGCTCCCTTCCACCCAACATGGTTCTACATGCAGTTTCCTCCGTTTGCAGTCGGGCACCTGTGCTGCTGAAATAGCCCGAAGCCCTCGCTGACTTTGGCAGAGGGGGAGTCCAGTCTTTTTCACGTCCTTCCTTTCAGAAACTGACGGTTGCAGCTGACATCTCTGTGGTGCCACTTGTCACTGGCGAGGCAGCTGTGAAGTAAATGATAGCGCAAATAAAAAGCTGCTGGTAATTAGGGGCTGGATGTTCAGGCATTCCTGTTATTTTAAAAAATCAATTAGCTGAATAAGAAAATGCCATTGAAACAGACATCTATTTTCCCCCCTAGCTTGGTTCCCGCTGGGTAAGAGGATACTGTGGTCACTTCCAGGAGGGGGAAATGTGTTTCTGCTATAGTGGAACTGAATATATATTTTTAAACCTGCATAGGGCAAGGTCAGAGGTTTTAATTTTTTTTATCTTATTTTGAAGTTTTTGTGATGGAGAAAGAAGCTACACGTCATTGTCTATGACTCATAGCCGCTGCTGCCTTGTTAGCAAGCCCCTCTCTCTGGCAGTGACCCGCCACTTCCTCCCTTTAGAAGGCCTTGGGGGACAAAACGTGCTTCCAGGACACCAGGGGTCATGGACCCGTCCGTGCGCCTGTCTCTAGGATAAGACCCGGGAGGCTATGAAACGGTCAGTAAAGCAACAGAATGTGTTCCTATGTTTCTCTTGTTCATTGTGCAAATAACTGTACTTAGCTAAGCACTACAATATGGCTGTGGGTTTAGAGCTTCCTTCTGAAGGCTGCCTGGTCTGTGTCCTGCACTAGCCAAGTAATTCTTGGCCAGTTACTGAAATGTCCTGAGCCTTGTTTCCTTATTTGAAAAAGGAGATATCATTAGTACCCACCCCAGTGTGTGCGCGTATGTCTTTGAGTACATATGTACACGCACACACACATGAATTTGTTTACATAGTCCATGGAAAACGCTTTGCTTGGTGCCTGACATGTAACAGGCACTTGGTAAGTATTTTCTGTTTTTACTCTGGGGAGAAGAGGTAGTTCTTTGGCTTGCGGGGAGGGCAATGGCAGGCAGCAGACAGTGGATGACTGTTTTCCTTGTTGTGACTTAGGGCACCCCTGCCATGCAAGGGCTCTGGCCGCTGTGGTGTTCACAAGACCCCCGGCAGGACTTGGAGACGTGTGTGTGCTTACCAGTTCTGAGTCTCTGCTTATTGGGCTTTCAGAACTGCAAATAGCCCTGGAGAGGGAGTCCGATGTTCTGACTCTTCCCCCGTAATGGATGGTGACCACACCCCCTGCCACCAGCGCTGGTGACACAGGCTTTCAGCATAATGGAAGGCTTTTGGGGATCTATTTTTCTCTCGCTGCATTACTCACCTCACTCCTCTGTGTCACAAGGAAGGAGAGGGGGAGAAGCACAATAAACTGCCAAGGATGAGTCAAGTTTCAACAGCGCATCCCTGCTCAGGAGACACCGCTGTTTCTTATGCATTCCTGAGATTCAAATCACAAAGCAAGTCCTGAACTCACACTCCTTTCTTCCTCCTTTTCGGGGAGGGGCGGCGACTGGAACTGTGTTTTGATTGTATTCTTTCTAGGCTAGAGAATGAGGGAAAGTGATACTCCCAGAGCCGGCTTCTTCGGAGCCTCTGGGAGCCTTGATCATGAACACTGGCTGGTTCTTGCAGCCTCAGCTTCCACCTTCTGAGACATCAACCCCCATCTGAGCCTTCCTACCTTCCCTCCCAGGAGTGGCCATGGTCACCATGGTTTCTCAGCAGCTCTAGCTTAAAGATGAGTGTGGAGAACTCCTCCTTAACGACCAGCACCCTGCTCTGGCCTTCTCAGCAGGGGTAGCACCTGGCTGATGCTCCATTCATTTCAGTGAAGAGGCTGGCCAGTTCCCACGTGAGTGTAGATGCCTCCACCTATAAAGTCTGTACAGAGCTCTCTTTTCAGGATGGCATTGGGTCCTTCCCCAGGAGGTGTCAGAGAGGGGAATGCTAAAGAGAAGGAAGAGGTACCATCATTGTTATGATGGTCTGTTGTTTAAGCTAAAGGACTTATCTTACAACACCTTGTACTTGCATATATTTTCTTATTTCCATGGTACAGCAAGGGAAAGATCAGAAGGAAGGTAAAGCGTAGGGTAAAGTTCAGGATGTGGAGCAGAACGTAGGATATTGTTGAATGAACCAGCTTCTGTCTGGCATGAGTCATGTTTTGAGCATCTCCAAAAAGCCATAGGAAACAACATTGCAGAAAACATTGATTTTAACGGAATGGGCTTGCTTGAGGCCTGCACTTCCCAATTTTGGCCAAGCATTACAGTCACAGGGAGCTTTCTGGTGATGCATGTTCTGGGTCCTGTGCCAGGGAATTCTGAGTCTCTGGTCTTGGGTAGAAATCTTCATGTTAGAAGTTCCCCCAGGTGGTTGGTCAAGTTTGGGAACTGAAGAGCTGGGCCACATTTTGAGGGGAAGTGATCACATGTCATCTACCATTGATAAGGCAGCCCAGGCTTACTTCTCCACCTTTGGTTGTGAAATGTAACACACAGAAAAGCACACAAAGCAGAAATGCGGCTCAGAGCAACATCCATCCAGTGTCCACCTCCCAGCTGAGAAAGGGAACATGGCCAACAGGTGCATTTTTGGGCAACTAAACAGAATCTTGTTTACAAGCCATGGGAACTATTCCGTTGCTCTGGCATCTGAATGGCAAGCCTTGGGCTTTGGGAGTATCTCTCACACTCTCGGGCTTCTTTCCAACTTGAGCTAACTTTTCACCCTTCATACCCTGCACTTGGATCCTGCAATTAACCAAGAGTCAGAATTTCGCTTTAAACCCCAACTCCTCCATTTTGCTGTGGTGTGAACTTGGGCAAGTTACTTTTTATCTCTGGCCTTTAGATTTCTCATCTTACAATGAAAAGAATAATAATATCCACCGCATAGGATTTTGTGAGCATTAAATTTGTTGAGAAAATTCAATAGGACCTGGCAATCTGCAATTTTCTTGTCAAATACCGTTTTCACTTTACTCCTCTCCCAAATGTGTCTTCCAAGAAATATTCAATCTCTCCCCTGCATCTGGGCACCAAGCCAGCGGCCTGTGTCATTTCCATCCACAGGCTCTTATCTCTTACCTTAAAAGGAAGCAAGCAAACAAACAGAATCCCTCCGTGACCCCTCATCTCTCTCCTGCCGTCACCTCATTTTTCTGCTTACCTTCCTGGAAAAGTTTTTGTAATTCTCGTCTCTGCTTATTCACTCCACGTTGTTTCCTCTGTGCTCTGCGCTTGGGCTTCTGTGTCCCTGAGCCCCTGAGACCACACCTGTCCAGCCGACCAATAATGTCTGCATTGCCCCAGTTCGGTGCTGACTGCTCTATCCTGAACTTAGTTGGCCTTTCAGCAGCGTTTGACAGAGCCTGCCATGCTGAGGGTTGGAGGGAGAGCCTTCCAGGCAGAGAGAATCACAAGCACAAAGGCCCTGAGATAGAAACAGAAGGAAAGGCTGGTTTGGTTAGAGCACAAAGAGGGGGGAGTAAGAGCCGAGAAGGCTGAGGTCAGCAGGGGCCTCATCACTGTCCACTGGAGTGAAGCTTCAGCACTGGGCCTGGCACGGAGCAGGGGCCCAGTGTTAGCTGTTGTCATTGTTAATAGTGCCCAGTGTGGGAGAGGTGGGAAGCGGGGTGAGAAAATCCCAGGCCTTGAAGAGCTTTCCTTCTAGTCGAGCATCTTACATCCATTACGTGGGTTGCTGTGCACAAGCCTGTGAGCCGATGTCTCGATAGTCAATTTACTGTCATTGCCCTCTCCCACCCTCTACCCCACACACACTTTCTTGGTGAGATGCGCCCGATCCAATGATTCTCTTTGGATATTTAAGGGTTAGTTTCTCACTTGAAAGGCAACAAAAGTGGGCTGTGAGTCCAGTGAAGAAAGAGATGACTAAGATCCCAACCATGAGATCACGGTGTGGGCTGGGGACAGAAACCAGCCCTGGTGTCCTCTCTGATTTTCCAGATTACTCAAAGTAATCCCTTCCAAGTAAATAATAGCTGGCCTCTGTGGTTTCATCTGTGCCGAGCTGCCCAGTACACAAAAGAAAGCAGACTCTGGGAGCAGCCCTTTGAGTTCCTGATGCAACGCCTGTGGCCTAACCATGGGCACACCTGTAGGCATATGTACATACTTAACATATATACTCAACATACATACACACTCAACAATGAGACATTTAATACACATAGACATTCAACACACTCAACATATATGACCTACAAACATCCTCAACACACATAACCTATAGTCAACTGACACACACATACTCAACACATACTACCCAACAGATACCCATGGACCAGACACACACACTCACATACTCAGTACACACACATTGAGCTCCCACATTCAACACGTCAACATTCACGCACAATCTGTCATGACGCTAGTGGACTATGAGATACTTCCCATTTCTTTGCCTTTATTGCCCAGCAAACTGACAGTGAGACCATGTGGAAAACTGAAGTGAGTCAGGAAAGATTCACCACTTTCAATTTTAGTTTTATGCCACTTATCAGCCAGATCAGAATTGGGAGGAAAGGAGATCGGGAAATATGATCACGTAATTCTTGTGCGTGCACACGCAACTGGCATGGTGCATTCTCTTTTCCTGTCTCTGCCCCTCTGTCTGTCTCTATCTCTAATTATGGAAAAGTTGGCCTAGAAGAGTGACCCATTTAGAACTGAGCTCAATAAAAAGTTAATGTGCACTATGGCTTTTCACGGAGACCTACTTAAAACAGGCCACACTGAATTTACCAACCCAAAGCTTGAAAGTTTAGAGAATACTCCAGTTAGTACACAGGCAAATTAATTGACATTGGATGATTTGAAACCAAAACTTTAATGAAGAATGCCATGAATAGCTGATGTTGCTACATCTAAAATTAATTGACTTTCATTTCCCAACTCTGATGCTAGCAGATTTCTTCCTCAAAACGATAAACCCAGGGAGCATTCTGAGTGATGGCATGTAAATGAGTAAGAACACTGTGTTCTCTGTTGCTGATTCTGGTAGACCATTCATATGGTAAGAAATATGCTAGGAACGGATGTATTCCATTCTTAATCTGGTTGTTTTCTGACTTTTCTGCTTGAGAACATTTTGTCGTTATACTAGTCTTCATGTTCCTCTTTTTCACGTCTGGTGGCTCGAACTTTTCTTCTGTCACGCTCTGTTCTCAGCATTCCAGGCCAGCCGGATATCTTTATCCTCCACTTTAGATTCTACAGCATCTGTCGCGTGTCTAAATGTGTCTGGCTCAGTACAGGTGCTTCACTTGAAGAAAACCTAGTAGAGAATTAAAAGTCATTCATAGAGATTCCCTTAACAACTTGTCTTAGTACCTTTTTGGTCTTTCAAATTTTTAATTTTTATTCATAATCTTATTTTAGGATATATCGGTGTGCCACTGATGGAAATGGGGGAGGAGGGGCAGGGTTCATCATCCACAGATAATTTGAGAAGCAATGATGTAGCCAACATTAGAATCAAGAATTTCTATTCATGGAAAGGCACACAAGGATGAAAAGCCACAGAATGGGGGGAAATATTTGCAGCACATTAATTATTAAGGAAGGTATAAGAATCAATTCAAATAAAAATGGGCAAAAGACATAGACATTTTACATGAGGAATCCTAATGTCCAGTGAACATGTGAGGAGTGTTCAGCCTCACAATCACCAGGGAAAAGACTATTAAAACCACAAGGAAAGCCAGACAGCCACCAGATATCCAGAAACAAGGAAGTCTCATAATTCTCAGCGTTGGTGAGGACTCAGAGCAGCAAGAGCTCTCTGGTGGGCAAGCAGTGAAAACCTTTGGAACACTCTGGAAACATTTGCTAGAGCCGAACATAAAGCCAGGCCATGAACAGTAATTTCACTTAGAGACCTAGTCCTAGGAATCAAGGAGGATGTGTTCACAAACCCAGTGATGAAAGCAGCATGATCTGTGATGAAAGCAAAGTGAAAACAAGCCGGCGGCCACCACCAGTGGACGAGGTAAGTAGATGTGCGCTGTGAACGCTGTCAGGACGCAGCTTAAGACCAAGATAACGATGAAGCTCATGGCCTGCACCCTCTGCCCACCTGGTTCCCCCATGGGACCTGCAGGACATTTCAGCGTCAGACTGTCCTATACACTCAGTGACATCCTAATGCTGGAGTTGTTCTTGTCTGCAGCACCTGCCCCTACTTAATGCCCAAACATTGTGGGGGTGAGAGAGGGTCTTGAATGAGAGGGCCCCGAGCTCTCCTGGTCATCACTGTGGTTGTCGTCACTGCTGTTAAGAGCATTTGGCCTTCAACAAGCTGGTTCTTGAACCACAGGTGCCTGATCAGGTTGTTGTCTAGCCCTCCTACTCCTCATAGGCTGGGTGCCTACCCTTGTCAAAGGGGATTCCCAGCTCCTGTGCTGTTCCCTGCTGTGGACCCTACCTTTCTGATCTATCTCCTCAAGGGCCTGGGGTCCATGAGATTCTTAGTTCTTACATCCTTTGTTCCTCTATTCACTCCCCTTGAGGATGAGGCAGTCACGGCCCTGGCCTCTGCAGACGTAGCCCAGCTAGATGACTGGGTGGAAGACACACAATGAAAATGTTAAGACATTGAATGAATGCACTGAGAACCCAGGACCTTCCTTTTCCTTCAGGAAATAACCAGCTGCCTCTCTTTCTTCCCAGCTGTAGGGCCCTGCAGCCCCCTAATCACCACTTTCAGCACCACTCCCTAACCCCCATCAAAGATTTCATTTTAAATTTTGCCTAGTTGTTCCAATAACCCTTCTGGCTTTTTGCTTGTAGGAGCCCTCAAAATTGACTCCCAATCTGCCCCACCCCCACCCCCATCAGCATCGAAGTAGAACAAACCCCAGCCTCGGAAGGAGCCAAGGCACAGATCAGCTCAGAGCCCTATGTGGTGGCTCCACGCTGAAATGAGTATATTTTTCTAGTTGTAATTGTATTTCTTTAGTCAATCTCCTTTAAAAATATAGCATAGGTTAAAAAATGTGTATTGTACAAAACTCAAAAGGGAAAAGCTGGGTACATGCTGGGAAAAATGAGTCTCTCATCCACATCTCCAGCCTCCCAGGCCCCTTCTCCACTGTCACTGGTTTCTGCCAGAGACAGTCTATGCATATCCAAGATTGCAGATGGCGTGTGTATATAGCCTTACCCCTTTTTAAACCCTCAGACAATAGCACACCACACACAATGCTTGCCTTTGCACTTGAAATTTCTTGGCCATTTAACTCTTCTTGAAGGCTTCATACCATTCCACTATGTAGAGGCTCCAAAGGCTGCACTGGGATTTTGTTTCCTACTTTTTGCCCATTACAAGTGAGGCTGCTGGGAGTACGAACCCCTGTGTTTCAATGTCCTTCTCTAGACTGTTTCTGAGAAGTTAGGAGAATGTTTCATGTTTCATTTCCAGAAAAGAGGATATGGGAAGGGAGGGGTCTTCGGGGGCCTGCTGGGAAATCAGGACTCTGCTGTGTACCACCACCTCATCTGGAGAGCCAGTTGTCACGTGGAGATGACGTGGAAAACTCCCATGAGAACCGTCTGGATAACATGCAATAACACATTGGTCAAGGTGCTTTAAGAAGTTGAAAACATACAGATATGAGAAGATGTAACTAATGGGGTAGATACTGATGGAATCATATCCTGGAACTAGCCACAAGGTTGAGAATGCCTAGTCCAGACGGTCTCAGGCGGGGGAGGTGGGGGTGGGGGAGGGACTGGAAATCTATTGTTGGCTGTGGGAGTTCGTGGGGGAGGACTGCCTTTAGGCATGGCTAGATTCAAATGCTCAAATGATGTCATCAGGATTCAGTTTCTCTATCTTAGCTCCATCTTGTACAGTGGAAGCCCCTTACCTGTGGGCAATATGTTCTATGACCCCCCAATGGGTGCCTGAAACTGCAGATAGTACCAAGTGCTACATATACTATGATAAAGTTTAGATGATAAATTAGGCACACTAAGAGATGAACAATAATTAATAATAGAATATGACAATTATAACAATACTAGGGGCCCGGTGCACAAAAATTTGTGCACTCGGGGGGTAGGGGTCCCTCTGCCTGGCCTGTGCCCTCTTGCAGTCTGGGACACCTCGGGGGGGATGTCCACCTGCTGGCATGCCTGGCCAGCCTGGGTGAGGGGCTGAGAACCATTTTCAGGCTGCCCACAGCCCCTTCAGGGTTCGTGCACTGGGGGTGGGAAGGCTGGTGAGTGCAGGCCTGGATGTTTCCCACTGGAGGGCCCACGATTGCACATGCCTGGTGCGCCCACACTGCTGAGGGTGCAGAGTTGGGTGGCAAGCCAGGGGCAGACGCTGGTGCAGAATCCCTCGGTGGGGCCCTGCTGCTGAGCAAACACACCCGGGGTGGAGCTGGGCAGTGAACTGGCTTCGGATTCTCCGCACTGTGCAGCAGACGCTCCCGCACGCCCTGTGGAGGCCCCTGGGGGGCGGATGAAGGTAGCAGACCCTGGACACCCTGTGGAGGCCCCCAGGGCCAGGCAATGGACCCAGGACAGGTGTTCCTGGATGTCCCACAGAGGCCCCCGGGGGGCAAAGCCAGGCAGCAGACCCAAGGCGGCTGCTCCTGCACACCGTGCAGAGGCCCCGTGCTCCTGCATGCCCCGGGGAGGCCCCCAGGGGGTGGAGCCAGGCAGTGGACCCAGGACAGCTGCTCCTAGATGCCCGGAGGAGGCCCCAGGCCAGACCCCCCCTCCCACTGAGCTGACACACCTGGCACAGCTATGCCAGCTGGCCGTGGAGGCTCCCAGTGCAGAGCCGCCCTGCCAGCCTCCATCTTGGCTGGGTTAATTTGCATACAGCCGCTCTGATTGGCTGGTGGGCGTGGCTGTGAGCAGAGGCTCAGCCAGCCTAGGCAGGCAGTTGCAACAGAAGCCTTTGGTTTGCTCTAGCTCCATGGCTGTTGGCC
>PVJC01001256.1:0-97537 GCA_004026665.1 Murina feae
AATTATAGTTCCATTTCAAAGGGAAAAATATTTAAACATACATATTAAACTTACATATTGGATGTGATGGTTCATGTAATCCAATTCAAAAAGATCAGCTAGTCTAAGTCAGAAAATGCTAATGTAGCATGGAGAAAACTATTTTTTCCTGGCAACTTCAATAAGTACTCAAAAGTTGTCTGAATTGTTCTCTGCATTTTTGTATAATAAATTGCTGCACATGTAAGCAGTAGGGCAGGAATCACTGTCTTGCCTTTCCCACAATGCGTCTTTCAGAGAGCCTTGAAAGTGGATGTTGCATTTCCCTGCTAGTGATAATCACACTACATGAGGTGGTGGGTGACTGCCAAGAGTCCTTAGATGTGTATTTCATATCATATGACAAACCCCAATTTTTTTTAAATAAAAGAACCTTCTCTGTGTTGTTTTCTGTCATTTTATTTTAATAGCAGAAATAGGCATTTATCAAGGCCATCTGCCCACCCACATGATGTCTCAGGATCAGACTGCCTTTTACAAGTTGCATAGAACTGGGATTCTTGGAGCGGGAGGGAGGGGGGGAGTAGAGGGAGGGATGGCTGTGATAGTTATCAGTGCTTTAAAATTGTGGGAACTGTGAAATCTTTCAAAAAAAAGGAGGAGGTATCAAAATGTTCAATATTCAAGATTTCAGGTGGGCATGCTTTTTAGTGCCTGACACATAAGAGAAGTTATGTTAAGAGAAAGAAAAATAGAGAATTAATTATTGAACTCCTCCTTTATATTTGCTACCAGTTTCCATCTAGAGGGAAAATAAATCTAATTGAGATTGGAATTTTCTGTAGAAGCTCATTCTGTTCTAGGCTAATATAAAAAACAATATCCTCTGCTTTAGCTCTCCTAGACCACTCATTCTTCTTTTGTTCAAGTGGTTCATATTTAATGAACTCAAAAGAGCAATCTTTTCTTATTCAGTATGGTATCAAAGCCTTTCTTAAATCAAGGGTTATGAATTTAAGACTAGATGACAAAAGTAGCTCTATTAGCCTCTTTGTCATGGACAAGTTTCAGCAGTGGCACTCTATATAAAATGATTCTAAGTCCAATTACAAGTCAAATCATATGCTATACACCTTAAACTTATACAGTGTTTTATGTCAATGATATCTCAATAAACCCAGAAAAATGCAAAAAGAAATTCAATTACATACAGTAAATATTTCACTTTTCATCAGAATCATTATGTATAACTTAGCTGTTTACTATACTTGATATTAGCCAAAAGGCTGAGAAGCGAGTTATAACTTAGCTGTTTAAAAAATTCAGGGTTCTGTGTGAGGGATGGTGAAGCAAAGACCCTAAACCATTCATAAATTATTTTTCTTTCAGGCTATAAAATTACACTACACTGGCCAGTGTCTTTTGAAGTTCAGTATGGCCACGTGACTACTTGCCAATATATGGGGGCAGAAATCAGGAATTCTGTGTGTCTTTTTAAAAAATGCAAATCACTGGCTAAACAGTTTATTATACAGATAATTATTTGAATGTAAAAGTAACTGACTCTTTAAATACACACAAATATTTCCACGAAAATGAATTTTTGCCCTTATATCCAGAGACCTAAATAGTTAAAAATGCAAGAAAAATAAGAGCTATTAGTTATGTATTAACTGAGAAACCACACAAAACCAAAGAATATGAAAGAGAGGCTGAAAGGGTGAAGGTTGAAGGGTAGGGAGATATACAATTATTGGGAACAGAGTTCACTATGCTTTATGTGATAATAGCTCCGATTCATTTAAATGTTAACCAGTGAAACAGCCCTGAAAATACAAGATGTGGGTAAAGCTGAATCTAACTAGTCATGCTTTTCTCTACAAGATAGAGCTGCTTCACAATAAATTGAATAATCAGTTTTATATTCTTCTCCTTGCTTTTAATAACTGTTTTCAGTTCAAAAGGACTCCACTTACAATCTCCTACTGGTCCATGGAGCTTTCTTCCCTGTCCAAGCACACATCATCCTGCCACCCTTCACCTTGCAGTCATCCAAACGTAAAGTCAATCAGGACAGCTTGCAGTCTCCCATCTACTAGTAGCGTAGAGGAGAACAGGCTGGTCATGTTGTGGACCAACATTCACGAGAATAAGACCACTGACTCTAAATAGGTCTTAAGCAGTAAGCGAGGAGGATTTATTTAGCGCTGGCCAGCGGACTGTAAAGGCACCTCCACACGGGGAGCCCTTCGCCTCTAACAGTCTCAACTTTTGTGCTAGGCAAGTTTTTATTCACAGAAACCACAAACATGATCGGGGCCTTGATTTGATATCTTGTGAGTTTACAGAGAACTGTAACTAGGGCTCGGCTGGGAAAACAGATTTGAAAATTTCCCACTGACTTTTAACTCATTATTGGTTATTGCGCTGGTGGCCTTGAAAATAACACAGTTCTAGTCAATTAAAAAATACATCTGGCATGGCATGAGAGTTTGGGTGTATCTGGTCTCTGGCCTACAAGGTCAGACAGCTAAGTTTATTTTCCTCATTATTCAAGTAGACTAAAGCAGGCTAGAGAGCAAAGTTGCATTTAACCCATCACAGTCACACACACACTTCTCTGTCGAGGGGCCTGCTGATGCAGGAGTGCAGTATTTCTAGTTTGTGGTTCCAAGTATCTATGACACACAGCACTGCTGTACCAGGCAAATACGCACATAAGACAAAATGAGGCAGTGGCTCAGAGAAAGCAGTCAGGTGGAAATCAAATGGACCTTCTCTTTGAGAACGTCCCTGTCTATATTCGTGAGCTTGTCCAATAATTTCCTTAGTTGCATCACGCAGACGACGGCGAAGCTCTAAGGCATGGAGGGGACCTGAGATGGAAGGATCCTTCGTGTCAGGGACAACACATAAAGCCTCCTAATAATTAGGAATATTGGACTGAAAACAAATACCAGACATGTTAAAGTCTGACATGTTGAGGTTGTCATAGTAATACTAATGAGTATCTTTGTGTAGGAATCCAGGGAATACTTTATGGTTCTTTACTTTATTCTATGATGTAATTTCAACAATTGATAGATTGTTGGTTGAGCATTATACTTGCCCTTTAGCAAAATGCACACAGCCCTTGCTTACTTATTGTTTTAGAGTTTTAGACTTGAATTTTTAATATATATTTTTATTGATTTCAGAGAGAGAGAGAAACATCAATGATAAGAGAGAACCATTGATTGGCTGCCTCCTGCACACCCCACACTGGGGATTGAGCCCGCAACCCAGGTATGTGTCTTGACTGGGAATTGAACTGTAACCTCCTGATTCATAGGTCAAAGGTCAACCACTAAGTCAAACCGACCAGGCTAGATTTGAATTTTTAATCATATTATTACCTGGAACCATATCGCCATGAGGGGGAAAGAAATCATTCTTTCAGCAAAAACAAACGAACAAACAAAAAAACCCCACAAAACTATACACTTTTCTAAAGGAAGAAAAACCACAGAAAGCTTCTCTCTCATTGCTACAGCCAGGGAAAAGAAAGAAGATGAGCCATGAAAGCTTTCCTATCTGTGGCATAAGATAGATATAAGAGGGAAAAATAAAATTGTAATGGGAGAAATTTTATTTTGTGGTTCCATTGCATTAAGTACTTCATGATAATTACTATTAAGCACTCACTATATGCCAGACAGTATGAAAAGTGCTTTTGCATAAATTATTTTAAGTGATCTGCATGACCTGTTAACTAAGTAGTATTTTGTACCCATTTTACAGATGAAGCTTACCGCAGTTAAGTAACTTGCTCACAGTCACATAGCCAGCCAGTAAGTTATCAAACTGCCATTCAAACCCAGGCCTACTATTGAAATAGCCCGCTGGCCTCTTAATTTCAGTTGTCCCCAGAGCAACCACAATCGCTTTTTTTGTTTGTTTTGTTTTCTTGTACTGTATCACTTCTATTTTGCTTTACTGTTAATTTTCCCAATGTCCACATCATCCATTTACCCCACGTCTTCCTCCGAATCTTCTCTTAAATCTCTTCCACTGTTAAAGTGAGCCAAATAATTACCAATACTATAAGATTTATAGACACCCAGAAAGCTTCTTCTTTCATAATTTCTCTTAAATGGCTATTGAGACTAAAAATTACCTTTTAAAAGTAGTTTATTAAGGGTAAAAGACTGCATCACCAAACATCTACTAAAACACAAATGCCCGACAAGTGTTTCTTTATTTCTTTAATCATCCACTCACTTTTTTTCCCCCTTTATTGATTAAGGTATTACAAATGTGTGCTTATCCCCCCAATCCTGCCCTCACCCTCATCCCCTGTTGTCTGCATCCATTGGTTAGGCTTATATGCATGCATACAAGTCCTTTGGTTGATCTCTTCCCCTTACCCCCACCCTCCCCTCCCTTCCCTCTGAGGTTTGAACATCTCATCAATGCTTCTCTGTCTTTGGATCTGTAAGAAACACTTTTAAAAAAACAAAGCCATTACAATTTCATCTGAATTTGGATGTAAGACTATTTATCGACGATGTAGCACAGAGGATGGGTTAGACATTATTAATCTAGAGGTTACTAATAATCAACACCACAACACCCAGAACATGAAACATTTTCCCAGTAAATCTGACCTGGAACCATCATGGAAGCCATCAGCAGCCTCCAATGGTGCAGGAACATCACACTGAAGAGGAGAGGCCATAGGAAGCTGGGACAGATATCTTTCTTTCTTTATTTTAATCCTCACCTGGGGATATTTTTCCATTGATTTTTAGAGAGAGTGGAAGAGAGAAGAAAAGACAGAGAGAAATATCGATGTGAGAGAAACACATCAATTGGTTGCTTTCTGCATGTGCGCCAACCGAGGTATGTGTCCCTGACGAGAATGGAACCCAGGACCCACTAGGGCAGGCACAGAAATCTTAAAAGGAAGTTAGGAGTATGCAAGAGACAATCTTTAGAAACTTCACATCTGTCTACATCCTGGGTGGCCCATCTCAACTCACCTGGCCCTCCATCAACTTGAATCCTGCACCTAAACACACTGCCCCTAGAGTTCTCTCAATTTCAGGTTTTGCCAGAAGAAAATTGACATGGCATATGCTTCGCACTCACCGTTTCATTGCCCGCTAATACTAGCAAAAGTGGACACTTGGTTTTTCACCCAAATCTTTGTAAGTAGATGCTATAAGAAACCAGGCAACCTGGAGGTCATGCCATCCTAGTAACTAACAACAAGGCCTTGCTTGTCACAAAGTTCTAACAGCCTCTTCTCATGTTAAGCATTTTATAATTTGATAATAATAGGCAGGCCACAGTTGTCACCAAAGTTCAATAGTGCTCTGGGTGTAAAATGCTGTCCCAGACTGTTTGAAGCATTTGGATTTCTGTTAGAATTCCCAGCTTTCTCTCTCTGGCTCAGCAGGAGAGCTCATATAGCTTCTCTAACAAGCCACTACTTGCCACTGAACATGGAGACTTCGAGATGTACTTAACCTTGATGGAGGGAAACCTTGTCTCTAATAAAGAGAAATAAAAATTCCGAATTACTGCAAAGCACTGCAGCAGGCACGCTGCAATTCCAGTCATACGAAGCCTCTGTTTACAGTAAAATGATGATATGAATCACAATGACTCTCATAGAAGGACTCAACTGCCTACCTAGTCATATTCCATATATTTATAACATATAATTTCATTTTCATTCAAGCTTATTACACATATTAAAGCTATACTTTTCCTTGTACAGCCAAGATTCATTGATAAAACAATGAAGTGAACTAACACCCTTCCTAAATAAAGTTTCACCAATAGTACCATATGTTAATGGACCTATTTCATTGTTAATGTGACTGACTGCTTATTGATCCTTGCAGGAATCCAGCAAGGGCTTCAGAGTACAATTTAGTTTGGAGAGCTCTGGGTGCAACATCTATGTTCAATTACAACTTTCAGAAGGGAAGATCAATAAAATTTAAATTGCTTATGGTAATCACAACTTCAAATCATTGCGATCAGCATAAGCAATCTGCTGACCCCAGCCAAGCTCCTAAATTGAAACTTGTAATGAGTGGTCATTTAGTTTGGGTCCATTCATATTATTTGGAAGGCAGGTGATGAACAATTAAAGACCAGCCAGCACCTTCTCTGTACAACATTCCCATCTTTATTCCCAAAGTATTAATATGCAGTAACCCTCGGGTTCATGGTTTTGCACTTCTTTAATGGGTATTCTGTATGAATAAGCAATTATATTTTCTATTAAACAATTTCAGTGTAATTGAATTAGCAGTTATAATATTGCTAGGGCAAGCAAAAGCTTTCCTAGGGAAAAATTAAGTGATATTGGGTAGTGCAAATTAATTTATAGAACTGAAAAAATGTAACCAATTAAATAGAATTGCCTTTGCCTCCCCCCTCCTCCAAAATACAATTAAGCAGTGCATTGTTTCAAAGAATATGTTTCAGAACAATTTGTTTTCAATCATAATAGCTGCTTTTCATTCATTATGAAAAGCTGTCTATTATAATGAAAATTTCATAGGCAGTTTTCCTTGACAAAGCAGGTTGCAAGTTTAAACAAAGATAGCCTGCAGATTACTTCCTAGATAAGGAGTCACCTTAGAATTACATTTTAATAAATCATTGAAAATAAATCTTCTGCATTACAGCATGAAGGTTTTAGAGAAAGCAAAAGCAAATAGAGAGAAAGTAATCAATGAAAATCTCCTGCTGCCAATATAATAATAGATGAACCAATGCTAATATATAAAGTGTATTACACTCACACACACAGCCAAAAAGAAAAATGTAAGATAAATATCATGGAAGTCAACTGTCACAAATGAGACTTGAGTAATAATCCCACCTTTACCATTCATCATTCCTACTGTACCTCCCCCAAGTGCTTTGCTGAATTATAAACTACGGTGTTTAGGCCACGTTTTTGCAACCTAATAACATAACATAACATAACCATCTTTAGATTACTACTAAAGTTTTAGTATCCTGCCAAGCTTTTGAAGACAAAGCAAATTGTAAATATTTATGTATATATAGTATAATGTGTGTGTATATATAACATATAATATATGCTATGTTTGCATATATTCTGAAAGAAAAGAAATATAAAACTATAGTTGGAACAACTGTAAATATTTAGTGAGTATACATTAATAAGAAACTGTAACAAAAATATTTAGTATTACCATGTCATTTTTTTTTATTAATGTTGAGATCTGAAAAGACCCATGCAGAAACCATGAGTTTTTCCACATGAATTCCATTAAAAAAGATAGTTTCGGTCTTTAGAATTTTTTAGATTCTTTGGATAGACCTCAAAAGGATTTTATGCAGGAAATGACACATCAGGTTTATCACTTAGATGCAGTGAGGACTGAAGGGAAGGGCGGAGTGGACCAGAGAGGAGAGCTCCTAGTGACCCAAGCATTACAGTCGGGTTAGAAGGTGGGCATTTGAATTAAGGAAGAAGTGGAGAAGGAAATGAATATCACCAGTTTTCCGGAGCTATACTGAAAGAATTTCACATTTGATTGGTTAGAGAGAGAGAGAGGACTGAGAATGACTTGAGGTTTCCATCTTGGAAAGATTGTAAGGCTGATAGTGCTCTTTATGAGTTAGGGAATGTAGATTAAGGAGTAAGTAGAGGTGACTAAGTTCATGTGTTAATTAAAAGTGTTTCCAAAATACCGAATTCGATTAATGTTTTCCCTAGGCGCTTTCTCTCTAACCGGGACAGTAGCGATTGAGAGAAGCATTATTACAGGAATAATTACTGATATTCCTCAGGTAAGTTTATCTTTGTATGTTCCCATTTCCTTTTAATTTAGTCCACAAGTTGAGCCCATTGTTTGAGGCTTCTGTACTTGAACAGAATTTTTTTGCAATCTACTATATAGCTATCTTTGGGTTATTACTAAGGCTTAAAGGCATACTATTTCTCAAAAAATATAAAATATGAGCACATTATAGTTTTGATTCAGCTTCTGAATTTTAATGATAAACAAATGACTTGAGGGTGCAAAAAATTTCATATAACATTCAGAAAATATTTCACAAAAACTTCTATTAATTTAAAGGAAGTAGGTACCAAAATTCTCCAAATGGGGAATAACAGTGAAGCCAAGCGTTTTTAGGATTCATTTAGAAAAATTCAAATGACTGAAACTAGAAGGTTTTTAATTTTTTTCATTTAAAAATATGGAGACATCCTGGAACCTGACATAATATCTGGCACAAAATAAAAGCCCAATAAATGTTAAATAAATATGTTTATATTTGAAATGTAAAGTGAATAGTTGCCCATATAGTTTCAGTTTACCAATATTAAGAAAGTATCAAACAAATAAAGATACTTTAGCATTCAATAATTCAATATAATTCTACACACACACACCCCAAAGTAATTCACCCATCACCTGCTTTGTTTTGATAACTTACTACTGAAATTTTTCTGATCATGCAATTTTTAAATATGATTCATATTTTGAATTTTTTAAATAGACATTTGCAAAATATATTAATTTCAGAGATAAGAAAGTCTTTCTGTGGGTTTTATGATCCTTATAAACTTAAATATCTGGTACTTATTTCAGAAATTCAAAATCTGATAAGACATAGCAATAGATTACAAAATATTTCTCTTTACACACAGTTACCTGCTGTATCTCAGGCATAGTTTATTTTTCACTTGATGAGGCTTTCTAATTCTGTTTCCTTTCATTCCTTAGCATCATCTGCTTTATCCCCTGAAGATTCCCCTGTGCTAGTCAGTCTTTCCATGCACCAAATCCTTAATAAAACATAACTTAAAACTTTAGTTCACTTTATCCAACATTTATTAAATACCTCCCAGGTGCTATAATAGGTGAAAAAAGGCTGAAAATTCCTTTTTACATCATTTCTTCTTCCTTGGTGATGTCACTGGTTAGGAGTGAATGCTCTGGATAAATCAATAAGGCCCTTTATTGTGTGTTTCTAAACCTCATTTTCCTTATTTATGAACTAGAGATCAAAGTAGTACCCACACAATAAGTTTGTTGAGAAAAAAATGCAATGTTGTTAATAAACTATTTAAAACAGTCTCTGAGCAACTAAGGAAACAATCCCATTTGCAACTGTATCAAAAAATAAAATATCTAGAAATAAATTTAACCAAGGAGGTAAAAGACCTATACTTAGAAAATTAGAAAATACTAAAGTAAGAAATTTAAGAAGATACTGATAAATGGGAGCATATGCTATGCACACAAATGGATAGAAATAATTAACATCATTAAAAATGTCCATATTACCCAAAGTAATCTGTAGATTCAATGCAATCTCTATAAAAATACCACGGGTATATTTCACATGACTACAACAAATAATCCGCAAAGACCCTGAATAATCATAGCAATTTTGAAAAAGTTGAAGGTATCAGACTACTTGATATGAAACTATATTACAAGGCTATAGTAATCAAAATATTATGTAACTGGCATAAAAACAGACACATATATAAATCAATGGAACAGGAATAGAGGGTGCAGAAATAAAACCCACCTACATGATCAATTAATATATAACAAAAAAGGCAAAATCATACAGTGGAGTAACAATAGTCTACTCAATAAATGGTGTTGGGAAAATTGGACAAAAATAATGACACTAGATCAATGTCTACACCACATACAAGACTAAGCTCAAAATGGATTAAAGTCTTAAATGTAAGACTCAAAACCATAAAACTCCTAGAAGAAAACATAGGCAGTAAAATCTCAAACATTTCTCTTAGCAATATTTTTTTTCTGATATATCTTTTTGGGCAAGGGAAACGAGAGAAAAAAATCTAATCTAATAAAAGAGTAATATTGAAATTGACCATTTCTATGGGATGCCTAAGCCACACTCACCAGCCAATCAGAGCAGCTTTATGCAAATTAACCCAGCCAAGATGGAGGCCGGAAGTCATGGAGCTAGAGTAAACAGGCGGCTTCCATTGCACCAGGAGTAAGCTATCTGCCAGCCGGCTGGGCCTCTCTGTGCTCAAGGCAACAACATAGTTGCAACATTGTTGCAATTATAGAAGCCTCAGAGCTGAAGCAAACAGCAGACTTCCTTTGCACCAGCGATGGAGGAAACTACCTGCCTAGAGTCTACTAAGGCAATATTCTTTCAATTATAGAAGCCACAGAGGCTTCATTACCTGCCTAGGCCTCGGCTTAAAGAAACAGTATCAATTATGGAAGATAAATAAATAAACCCCAGAAACCTGCTTCCAGACAGCCTTACTGGGACATTGGGTCTATGGGAGCTGTGGGCAGCCTGAAAGCCTGAAAACGCCCCTCTGCCCATCACCCAGGCTGGCCACACCCCAATGGGGTGAGGGTCCCCACTGGGGGGCTTGGCCAGCCTGCAAACAGTCATCAGCCCCTCATCCAGGCTGACCAGGCACGCCAGCAGGTGGACATCCCCTGAGGGGTCCCAGACTGCGAGAGGGCACAGGCCGGGCTAAGGGACCTCCCGAGTGCACAAATTTTTGTACACCAGGCCCTTAGTATATATACATAATAGAGAAATATTCTAATTAACCAGGATGCCTTAATGGGTTGACTGGACAGGAGGAGGTTGCACGCACAGCATCGGGGGCGGGGCGGCAAAGGCCTCCGCATGCCTCCGCTGGGAGAGGACCTGATCAGCAGTGACCAGGGCTGCTTCAAGGGTCAGAAAGGGATGCATGGCTGGACTGGCTGTGGCCACAGCTGATGTGGGGCTCAGAGAGTGAGTCAAGGCCTGACCAGCAGTGGCCACAGCTACTGCAGGGCCCGGGGAGCGAGGCAGGACCAGCGACTCGAGGGTGGATGGTGCTGCGCGATTTCAAATTGTGCACTGGGCTCCTAGTACTACATAAAACTAAAAAGTTTTTGCACTGTAAAGGAAACCGTGAACAAAGTAAAAGGACAACCTACTGAAAAAAGATATTCGCCAATGACACATTGATAAGGGGTTAGTACTCCAAATTTATAAAGAACTCACACAGCTCAACTTACATGCACACACGCACACACACACAATTAAAAAATGGGCAGACGACCTAGACATTTTCCAAAGAATATATACAGACAGCCAATAGACATATGAAAAGATGCTTGACATTACTAATCATCAGAGAAATACAAATTAAACCACAATCAGATATCATCTTACACCTGTCAGAATGGTTACCATCAATAGGTCAACAAACAGGTGTTAACTAGGATGTGGTGAAAAAGGAACTCTTGTGAACTGTTGGTGGGAATTCAGGTTGGTGTGGCCACTGTGGGAACATTATAGAGTTAACTCAAAAAATTAAAAATAGAACTGCCTTATGACCCAGCGATTACACTTCTGGAAATATCTTATATAATAAAAGTGTAGTATGAAAATTGTTCCCTCAACTGGGAGTTCATCTGGGAGTTCAACCGCGGGAGGGGGGGCGGGGGGAGACCAGCCAGGGAAGGGAGAGAGGCTCTGGCCAGTGGTGACAGGTGGCCAGGGGAAGGGAGGGAGTACCCAGCTGGCAACCGGCAGCTGCTAGCGAACTTACCAGTGCACAATTTTCGTGCACTAAGCTTCTAGTATCTGAATAAACCTGAAACACTAATTTGAAAGAATATATGTACCCTATATTCACTGCAGTTCTATTTACCATAACCAAGATTTGGAAGCAACCCAATGCCCATTAGTAGATGACTAGATAAAAAAGCTGTGGTACATTTACCCAATGGGATATTAATAGGCTGTAAAAGAGAAGGAAATCTTACCTTTTGTGACAACATGGATGGACTTGGAAAGTATTATGCTAAGTGAAGTAAGCCAGTCAGAGAAAGACAAATAGCATATGATTTCATTTATGTGTGGAAGCTAAAGAACAAAATAAACAAAATAGGAACAGACTCATAGATACAGAAAACAGACTTTGGTTTCCAGAGGGGGAGCGGGATTGGAGGAACTCAGTGAAAAAGGTGAAGGATAAAGCAGTAGAAATTGGTAGTTAGAAAATATTATAGGGATGTAAAGTACAGCATAGGGAATCTAGTCAATAATATTGTCATAACTATGAATGGTCCCAGGTGGGTCCTGGAAATATCATGGGGAACACTTTGTTAAGTATGTGATTGTCTAAATATTAAGCTAAACATATCAAACTAATGCAAAATAATATTGAATATAAACTTTAATTGAAAAATAAACAGTCCCTGAAACATAGTATGTGCTCAATTAATGTTGGCTATTGTTCCTCTTTGTATGGATCAATTTTTCAAACCATAGGATAGCGTACTATGTGTAGACAAAAGGGGACCACATGCTAACCTGACAGGGTCAGGAAAGGCCTGCATGGTGGCCTTGCAAACTCAGAGCCCTAAAGTAACCACAAAGGATGGTCTGAAATTAAAACTTTTAAACTGAAAAACAGTTTATGGTGTAGTCATTTCCTAGGCCGGTATCTTCCCTGACAAAGGTCAATCTTTACCTTATGTGAGCCTATTGTCTTTTTGTATCTATGATAACATATCGTTGGGATGTCAAAGTAATTTTCCTTTTTTCTGAACTCCTCAAAGCACAGGCACTGCTCTGCGGAGCCCACAAATCCTCTCATGGTTATTGAGTTAATGCTCCCACCTGAGTAAAAGAAGTTTGTGTCTATCATTTTACCTTTTATCCAACCCTAGAGGTCTCCCCCTTGACTTTCTTTCTCCTGTCCTCCTAATCTATCGCCAATGGAGTTCATGGAATCCACTTACATCTCCTCTTTTGATTGAAATGTATAAAACAAGCTGCAAAACTGCCATTCTCCAGAGCATTATCTCAATACATTGAGATTCTGCTTCCTGGCAATTGTCAACAGTTTGGCCCAAATAAACAAAAATTCTTTACAGGTTTGAATGTTTTTTACATTAACATATGGGACTATATTGTTTTGATATACCTCATTCCAATTATTTTCCTCAAAATTCTATGAAAAAAAATGCCTTCTTTAGCCAATATCAAAGTTTTCATTTGAATACATGCATATTAATCATTTATGGTAAGCCAGGTAATGGTGATATAAATATAAGTGAGGTTTGTTCAAGTATGGAAGTTAGTCAAATAAATGCTCTTCCTTCACATTTATCCTAATGTATGATATCTAACGCCATCATTTCCTGATTCTCCTCAAATCTCCCAACTTGTTTTTCTTTGTCTAATCAAATTTATTGGCCATTTTTTACATTAACCACAAGTTTCATCAATGATTTGACTTTGATGCCTTAAATATCTCCTTTACATATTCTTTAAATATTTTTTTATTGATTTCAAAGAGAAAAAGAGAGGGAGAGAGAGATGGAAGCATCAATGAGAAAGAATCATTGATTTGCTGCCTCCTGCTGGCCTCTTGCTGGGGTTTGAGCCTGCAACTTGGCATGTACCCTGATGCGAAGTCAAATGGTGACATTCAGGTTCACTGTTCGATGCTTAACCACTGAACCACAGTGGCCAGGCATCCCTTTACATTTTTTTTTACCTAAAGAACATTTGTACTCATATGGCGGCCATTTTCCTGGTAAGAAAATTATGCCTAAAGTGACGTATACCTGATATTATCTTCCTCTACATCTTTATAGGTTAATTTGGGTAACAAAAATCAAGTAAGTGAGGTGAGTTAGGCATAGTAGAAAAAGAAAAGACTTTAAGGTCAAATGTCTGTCTGATTCCTGGCTATGTAATTTATTATCTGCCTGACTTTGGTCAACTTATTTCTGTCTCTTACCTCATATTCACAATGAGAATAATTGCACCTACTTTTGGGGTTACAGTGAGGACCAGCTGAGAAAGTGAAGGGCTTTGCACAATGCCCTTGTTATCTAAATGTCATTGGAAAGAGAATTAGAGAGAGATTAAATTATTGCTATTTGATATTTGAGATATTTTTCTTGTGAAGCTTCAAGAATGTTCTACAATAAAATATATAAAATGTACAGAACCAAATGTAAAATTTTATTTAACAACTTAATTTGCCTACCAGAAAAATAATGAAATAATTTATAGCTATATATTTTTATCAGTAAATTTTAGCCAAGGTGGTGGGACATATACTGTGCTCAGATTTATGAATCTGAATCCCAGTCCCAGCTGTGTGATCAGGGGGTAAGTTACTGGATTCTCTGGGCTGAGGTATTCTAAATTTTTTTTTTCAACTCTAACACTTTTTGATACAAGCCATTCACTTTTTTTTTCAAAGTTAAATTTTATAGTTATGGGTTGAATTGTGTGCCTTCAAAACTGGTGTGTTAGTTTTCATTTCCAATAGCTCAGAATGTGACCTTCTTTGCAAATAAGGTCATTGCAGATGTAATATTAAGGTGAGGTTGAGGTCATGATACAATGGAGGACTGATAGAATATGACTTATAAAAGAGGGGAATTTGGAGACAGACATGTACAGGGGGAAATGTCATGAGAAGATGAAGGTAGAGATCAGGCTGATATGTCTACCAACCAGAATCCTTCTTACAGGCCTCAGAAGGACCAACTCTGAGGACACCTTGATCTTAGACTTGAAGCTTTCAGAACTGTGAGACAATACACTTCTGTTGTCTAAGCCACCCATTCCGCAATACTTTATTATGGTAACCATAAGAAACTAATACATCTTATTCCATAATTAAAGAAGGATGAACTTCAACTATGACTTAAATGTATACGCACACATATGTATTTGTATGCATGTATAAATAACATAAACAACACTACCAGAACAGTCTGTGATCCTTTTTGTTTGTTTCAAGTGGATTGTTGATTGAAATATTAAACAATTAAACACTGCTTTCAATTATTGAACTTTAGAGTTTCAAATTGGGAATATGTTTTGAGGAAAAGCTTCAAAACTATAACAGTTTTTGTCTCAGAAAGATTCCTAAATATATTTCCTTTTCTTTTACATTAGAGGATGCTGCTATCTCTCCGTTTTTAACAATTCCATAAATGGGTTTCTGGGCACATGGGAAGAGCAGAAGCTTTCGCCTTCAGCATTATTGGTTCGTATCACACTGGCTAGGTGCTTCTGTGGAATTTTGATTTTCGTGTGAGACTGTTTTTCTCATTTGCTTTTCATCTTTTTCTGTCTCACTTTGTGAGGATGTGAGCCTTGTTTCGGGGGGAGAGGGGGAAGTTTAGAACATTTTTGTCAAATTGAAGAAATATCAAGTTGACCAAGGCCTACGAAATAGCCTGTGATGTACCTTTTGTCCTAATAAAAGACCATCATTGATCATTTTGATACGTCTTATCATAAAACCCTTCTCCATGAAACTAGGGACCAGCTCTAATGGTAAAGATCTCAGCTTAGAGCCCAGAACTTTTAATGTCCTGTCATTCCCTGGAACATCGTCATGAGTGCTGCTACCAGAAAACTATTTTAAGAAGTTCTTTTAGTTTATATAATTTTACCGTAGCAACTAAGAACATCAGCTCTGCAGTTAAGCTAGACTGAGCTCAACTCCCAGTCCTACCACTTTAAGAGCTGGTGGCCCTGGGGCCATATGGAGCCTCCATAAGCACAGAGTCCTTCCCTGTGCCAACCGTGCCTGGCCGTTGTGGAGATTAATAAGATAATGTGTATAATGTACCTAACACAGCACTTGGAGTACAATATTGAGTAACAGAGGCTCAATAAAGGCTCTCTGTTCTAGTCTTCTTGGCAGTGGTAGTGCCATTCGTAGCTCTGCCAGTTTTCCGTCATTGTCACGATGGGAGATTTCAGTCTGGCAGAACTGGTACCTCCTAAGTGATCATAAGGTAATTAACCAGGTTCAGCGTTACTTGGGCCACTTCATTCAGACACGGTCTAAGTTGGGCCTCTAAATATTAAGATGTGAATTTGAGGAGCATTCACATGTATGTAACATGACACATTTGCTAGCTACATAAAGGTAGCATTCTCTCAGGGAAAAGCCGGTCTATGACACAGAGATGTCACAGAAAATAAAGATATGAACTGCAAATGTTACTTTTAATTGAGTATCTCATCAAAAGGCAAAGTAAAACTCTGCAACTCTCTACAGTTCTCAGGACTTTATACACTGCCCACGTTTAGTTCCTGCCATTTTATGTGTAATATAATAGTGCATAAGGTTATCAATCTTTAAAAAAGTACACCATTGCTTTATAGCCACCCCTGCTTTGCAATACAAATGGCATAATTACTTGTACTGGCTGGAGGGGGTCCAGTTCCTCTAGTTCATTTTTTAAATGCAAATCTTATTAAGTATTTTATCCTAAAATGGCTAATGCAAAAAGGGCAGTCTTAGACTAAGATGGACAACATGCCAAAAAAAATAAATACCAGGCGAGTAATGAAACCTGAATTAAATCAGCATACGGGAAACCAAATTGATTACTTATTGAAATATGTTAACATGGTGTAATGGGTAACTGCCTAAGTCAGATATACAATAATATTCGATGAATCACTGTCAGATAATCACCAAGGTTTGTAAGAGCAGTAACAAATTTTAAAATCTTTTACACCAAAATCTAGATTCTCATTAAAATGTTACAAGTAGTGACCTGTATATTATTTAGTTCAGCCAAAAGTGCCCTTCTGTTTTATACAGGTCCTCCTTTTGTTTTTCTTCAGAATGCATATGTCTGTTGTCAAAGAGAATAATGAGCAGTTTTCTATATAATGTTGCAAGAAAATTTTAAGAGTGCTAATTTCATTGTCTCTACTGAATTCATTTTAAGATTTCAGCTATGGATCAAAGTCTTTTGGAAAATTCCCTTTTATTTTAAAATATAGCATACACATATAAGTAGATTTTGTAGATTTTGTGTATGTACAGTGTAAATAATAGAAAAACAAGCTTCCTTGTACCTACCACTGAGCTAGGCTATAAAGAACATAGTGTCTGTCTGGGGAACTACCTGGGTGGAACAATGCCTTTTAAGAGATTGCTTTGTTCTTGAAGTTATTCTGAAAATAGAGAAGTTAAATTGTTTGGTTGCTTTAAATGTGTTTATTGGTTTCCAAAATGTACCCATTCTAGATATTTTTTTTAATTGCTTCAAAGTCCATTACAATTTGCAATGTAATTTTTAAAATTGAAATGTAATACTTCATACATTTGTTCAGTGTTTAAGAATTATAGAGCATTTCACAGCCTTTGTTACTCTGCAAGTTATTTGTAAACCTAAAAGATACAATTCCTGAACAGCATTTATTCATGTCAATGCACTTAAATGGCAGTAGGGGGAAAGTGGGGCAGAAAATCAATTCTCACTCAAATAATTGCTCTGCCTTTAATCATGAAATGTGGTCCTTTGTGCCTCAGTTTCCCCATAGAAAATACACTAACAGCCTCCCAGGATTGACAAGATACTTGGTTATTTTATGTGCCTCGTCAAAGAGCTCTACAAAGAGGGAGAAGCCTATGGACTCGTGCTGGGAAGAAAGTGACTTCATTAGCACATCATAGGGGGCCCCTTTGAAAGTGTGTTAACAGTTTGGTTAAGAGGTGAGAGTGTGACGGGTTTAAACTTGTCTCATTAATGTACTGGTGTGATCCAGAGTTGGATTTTGCAAGCCTGTTACAGGATTTCCTCACTCCTCTCCCTAGAATTTCTTGCTCTTTCTACCTCTCATCTGCTGACTGTTATCAAGGCTCTGTTCTTGAGTGATTTCTAGCCCAAGGACTCTCCCTTTGTTCAGGCATCAAGAACTATTAGCAGCTCATTTTCCCAAGCAAAGGCCATTTCCACGTATTCTGTTGTTTCAGCAGCCTTTTGTCTTCCCCTTGAAGAAGAAATGAGCCACCATGCTTTCCAGAGAGGCGGGAACACAGGGAAGCATATTGCTTGATGTGATGAGAGATGTAAAGGAGGCCCAAGTGACCGGACACACACACCCTAAGGGTTACCCGTGCAACCAATAATTAAGTTCTTAGAGGCTGATTACTTTCTGTTGCTTAGATGCAAAGCAAACAGAAGTGTCGTACACAGGATAAAAGCCAAAGAGCTGAGTACGTGTAAACCTCTTTTGGAAGATTTATTGCATGTCACAATGTGGCTATAACTTATTCTCATCTGTCCCTCTTGGCATTTACCAACAGTGATGAAAATGGAGAGTCTTTACTCAGGGAACTCTTGACTGCATTACTATTAAATTATTTGCATATTGGTAGCACAGAGGGATTGTAGGATGGCATTTTTCCAAGTTTCATTACCCTAACCCTCACCACTCAATAAGAGTTCCCACAGTTCCAATGAGGTGGAGAGAAAACAATGGAGCTATTTGCCTTTTGAATATTTTCACTGTTCGGTAATGAAGAATTGCAGGTGAATGAAAACAAATGAAAGGATGGAAGGATGGAGGGTCAGACGGATGAATAGAAGGACCCAATTGTTTATGAACTCAGCAAACTGTATGATGCATTGGGGTAAGGGGATTTTAATGAATGAGTACAATTCTATTGCAAAACCACAGAGCCCCCTATTGGTATCACAACATAGTTTATCTTGCTTATTGCCATTGTATTTTGATTAACAGTTCCATCATGAAGTAACTACCTTTTGTGTCTCAGACAGATAGATGGCCATAAATCTTTCTCCATCCTTTTGTTTACCTTTTACTAACTACAGAGGATATCCCCCTGGATGTGCACCATCATATACTCACCTTAACAACTAAACCTCATAGAATTATTCTTCTTTCCATCTACTAAGTTTAAAATTAGCAAATATATCTATGGGCTATTTTAATCATTGTTAATTTGACTTTTAAACTCTAAACTTCCCTTGTCTCACTTAGAAATGAGATCTAATTTAAAGTGAATTTCTGCCTTTAAAATCAATGAGGGTGATGTTTTCTACTTTCCTCTTTCACTCAGAATCTTCTAACTTTCTCTTCTATCATCGCCTTAATGTACTTTATTAATAAAAAACCAGCATAGCTAGGTGTGGGGTTGCAGAGAATTACAGGCCTTCCAAAATCTCCCAAGTCACCCCAAATTAAATCATTACTATAATTATTTAAATAACTAGGGAATCAAACTGGTTTGGCTCAGTGGATAGAAAGTCAGCCTGCAGATTGAAGGGTTGCAGGTTCGATTCCAGTCAAGGGCATGTACCTTGGTTGCAGGCACATCCCCAGTGGGAAGTGTGCAGGAGGCAGCTGATCAATGTTTCTCTCTCATCGATGTTTCTAACTTTCTATCCCTCTCCCTTCCTCTCTGTGAAAAATCAATAAAATATATTTAAAAATAAATAAACTAATAAATAAATAATAATAACTAGGGAATCAGTAAACCTGGGTTTGAAATCATCCCAATATCATTTTTTGATTAATATCATAAGTCTTCTGTGTTATAGGCAAATCTCCTGACTGCATTGCATCATTGCCCCAATTCTCTATCAACATGAAAATTCAGGAGCCATTGCTATTTATTTACACCCTTATATTTTTTGGATTGATTTTCTCATATGCATCACAGCAGCAAAGTCTTAATCATGATCATACTTAGCTGATGGCTGAATTAACCCTAATCCCAACATCTATCACATTTCATAATGCTATAATCCAATTAGTCTTCAACTCAGAATTCTTACTCTCCTTTTTTTATAAATATATTTTATTGATTTTTTACAGAGAGGAAGGGAGAGGGATGGAGAGTTAGAAACACCTATGAGAGAGAAACATTGATCAGCTGCCTCCTGCACACCCCCTTATGAGGATGTGCCTGCAACCAAGGTACATGCCCTTGACCAGAATCGAATCCAGGACCCTTGAGTCCGCAGGCTGATGCTCTATCCACTGAGCTAAACTGGTTAGGGCTCTTACTCTTCTTATAAATCTTCTTATAAATTCTTTCTCATTGGATCATAATTCTTGACTCATCTAAAAATCTATATGATCCCTCCCTCTATTAATTACACAAATTATAGAAAATTTCAGCATTTGTTCATTCATTTGAAGAGAAACATAGAGTGTTTAAATAAAATACTTACTTGTCTTAATTCATTTTAAGTCTTTTCTGAATCCTCTTATGTACTATCCTTTAAATATTGTTGTTCCCTCATTTGTTTATTTTTTAATTTCTCTCTCTTTGGCCCTTGTATAATTTGTCTTGAAAATCTCAACAACTATTGTAGCTTCTCTTAATTATTAACATACAGATGACTTCCAATGTCTTCTCAGCATTTTTATCAGATATACCAAAATTCCCTTAAACAAACAAATCCTTTTATTCAACAATTATTTAAGAGACTTTAGGTTTTGGCCAGGACAGAGTAGCTACTTTGTAATAAAACACTCACCATAAACAATTAGAAAACCTGGAACAATATGTAAAGGAAATATTTGTAGGCATTGGAAAGCGACTAAGGAAAGACTATAATCCCCAATGAAAAAGCAGAGGACGGTGAGTAAGCACCATAATCACCCATCAGGATCTTGGACATTTCCAGGGCTGGCTGACCGTGTACAGCAAGCACGTCAAAGTCAAAAGCAAACATGGGCCAAGAAAACAATGTATAAGTTCATGTGGGCCACAAAAAAACAAGAACTTCAATTTTCATAGAAACGTAGGATTGTTTCGATAGAGACATGGTGAATACAAAGAGCTGAAATAGATGATTAATCGTTCACATAAAATAATAGAACACTTTAATAAAAATTAATACTTTTTTCTTGAACATTAACTTACCAGACACTGAATAACTGCACAAATTAATAAATCTTTTTTTTCTTGTTCTCTGAAAGCAAAATATTTCCTGTTGCGCACACCAAACAAGTCAGTCCAAGACGAATGATGTAATCAGCTGCTAAAATATTCACTGTTAATATTGTGGAAAAAAATGGTGCACCTACACGTAAGATGCAGAAAGGAAATGAATGCAACCAACACGATTCTAGTAATCAGTCATTAGCAAATGTTGTAGTTCGCTATTAATAATTATGTATAACAGGATATTGTAAAATTTAAGTTACAAAATTTTTATTAAAATGTTTCTTACATACCGTTATATTGGCTGGGCCATAAAAGTATTTGTTGTGGGCCACATGTGGCCAGCGGGCCACAAGTTTGACATGCTTGCTGTACAGGTAGAACTCCTAGAAGATTTGGTTGAGAACAGCTATTGAGAAAGAGTACAGAATACTCCAAGTTCATTCTGTTATGCCAAGATTAGTGTCCTTGCTGAGAAACCTTTGGGCCCTGACATATGATGGGTTACCTGCAGATATGCATCCAAAGATTTGGGATCCCCAAACGCCTCTGAATCCTCAGGTCCTGCGGAGGTTGTCTTTTAAAAAGCTATACTTCCTGCTTGTGGAAAACCACTGTAGAGTTCTGGGTTCCATGAGGCTACAGGGTCACCTTCAACCACCCCCACCACCATTACCACCATGTTTGAATCCAGGCCAAAATTTTGGTTTAATCATAGCAAAAGCAAGTAGAGGTCACATTGGTCCTGATCAGTGAAGAAAGAGACCAAATTCCAGAAGAGATTCCATGATTAGCCAACACATGGGGAAGAGTCTGGAGAGTAGTTGGGAAACTGGATTTTGAGGGTTCTTTGATCAAGGGGACAGAACATAAAACTAGATTAAAATGCATAGTTTATGTTTTGAGAGGCATTCTTCCAGGATATGAATTCTACACTTGGTAAGGCCCCCAGAGGGTGGTGCAAGTTTGCAGCTCCTGCTGCCTTTTAGAAATCTAGAGAAAGTAACAGCCCATACTGAGTGAAATTGCAATGCTTGAATTGCCATGACAGACAACGTGGAAAGAGATAAAAAGGTTCAGGGAAATGGGCATGATAGAGTGGATATGTTATGTGAGATCAGAAGATCCATAAGTGGATTATGTTCCAGAGGACAAACTGGACATCAGGTATGCACTGGCCAGAAGCATATAGACTCAATAATAAACTCAGTAGTAGTTCTATTCCCTGGCCATGATGGATACTAGGAAAGGCTATCACAGAGTTTGGTTTATTAATGAAAAGGTCTTAGAAGCAATATAGGATAAGTGGCAGCACTTAGCCAACAAAAGCCTGGGAATCTCAATGATCAGAAGAACTGTCAAAGTCAGAGTGGTAGGCAAGGAGGATGACTTTCAGAGAATTGTGGATGTGAATAATATCACGTAGCATCTCTAGAGGTAAATAGATGGGCAACCAATAAGAGTACTGCCACATATACAACAAGAATGGATAAACAGGAAGCTAAGTATTATACCTCAATAAAATAAAAACACCTCATAGTCATTTGTGCAATTCATAGATCTGAGTGAAGTTTCAGGTCCCAAATCTATAACTGGAAATGTAACTATATCTCAAGAAAGAAAGACTCTGCAATACCTTAACAAGTTTATATTGTGATAATTTTCCTAGTCATGCCTCAACTGGAACTCAACTGGCCATTTATTTGAGTAATTGTAAACTGGGAAACAAGGAATAGAATGTCAACAGATATTTCCATTGATCTTTTGTACACAGGTTCTAAATTTATATTGATACTCAGAAACTCAAAGCATCAAAGTTAGACTCTTTGCAATATTTTACATCCCCCACCAAGAATAAGGAACCACAAGACCTAGTAGACTTCTTTGGGTTCCAGAGGCAATACATATTTTATACCTGAGAATATCTTTCTGGCCTGTGTAGTAAGTGACATAGTGAGCTAACAGCTTGACTGGGCCCTGAAGCAGCAAAGGGGCCCACAGTAAGCCCAGGCTGCAGTGAGAAAACTTACTAACATACCACTACCCTACAAGCCAACAGTTGTGTTTCCTGGTACATATCCAAAAGATTTGAAAACTTACGTTCACACAAAACCTTGCATGTTGTGGATGTTTATAACAGCTTGATTTATAATTTGGAAGCAATCAAGACCTCTTCAGCGGGTGAATAGATAATGAACTGTAACATCCAAACAATGGAATATTACTTAGCACAAAAAATAAATGAGCTATTAAGCCACAAAAAGACATGGAGGAACTTTAAACACATACTGGTAAGTGAAAGAAGTCATTCTGAAAAGACTATATACTGTATGACTCTCATTATATAACATTTTGAAAAAACAAATGTATGGAGACAATAAAGAATAGTGGTTGCCAGGGGTTAGGGAGGAGGGAGGAATTAATAAGAGGAACACAGCGGATTTGTAGGTAAGTGAAACTATTCCGTTTGACAGTCTAATGGTGGCTATGTGTCATTACACATTTGTACAAACCCTTAGATTATACAATAGGGAGTGAAGACTGATGTAAACTATGGACCTTGGATGTGAATGATGTGTCAATGTAGGTTCATCAATTGTAACAAATGAACCATTCTGGTGTGGGATGTCCACAGTGTAGGAAGATGTGCATGTATTGAGGAAGAGAGTATAAGAGAGCTCTATAATTTTCACTCAATTTTGTTCTGAATCTAAGTCTTCTTATGTTCAGAAAAAAAAATAAAGATATTTAAAAGGGAAAAAATAATTGCCTAAACCTCGAAAAGGAAATCAATAAGAATAAGAAGATTTAAAAAATGAACAAACCAAATTTATCTAATTAACATATATAGAACATTATATGCAACAGCAACAATATGCATATTTCTCTCTAGTTCACATAACACATTTACCAAAATAGACCATATTCTATTCCTAAAATAAGCCTTGACAAATTCATAAGGATTTAAATCATATTCTGATCATTCAAGTATTAAATTAAAACTGAATAACAGATAAATGACTGAAAATCTATAAATATTTAGAAATTAAGCAACACACTTCTAAATAAGCTTTAATTCACAGAATAAATCACAAGGGAAATTAGAAACTATTTTGAGCTAAATGATAATGAAAACACAACATGTCAAAATTTATAGGATTCAGCTAAAGAAGGCTTAGCAATAATTTTATAGTTTTGTAAGTATGTATTAGAAAAAGAAGAATGGTCTTAAACCAATAATTTAAAGCTTCTACCTCAAAAAGTAAGAACATGGGACAACCATGGTGTCATAGGTAAACACCTGAACTTGCTGCCGCGCACAACCACATTAAAACTACAACTAAAAGACAAAATGAATATCATCCAGAACCACAGGAAGGCTGGCTGAGTGGAAATTCTACAACTAGAAGGAAAGAGAAAAGCACAAAGATGTGGAAGTGTGGAGGTACGGAGGTGTGCGCGAAAAGGGCTGGCAGCTGGGTACGCTGTTGTCTTTTTCAATTGCGAGGGAGATACAAGCTTCCAACTGCTCTGAACCCCAGTTCCAGGTGAGAACTTGGGGACTCAGACTCATATGGAGAGAAACTATACTATCTGACATCAGGCCAGAATATGAGGGTGGCTTTCTTGCAGAGGTGCTTGCAGCATTCACTGTTCCTGCACAGGGCCGTGGGACACAGACCCTAGGACCACTCTGAAGCAGAGCAAACTGGCAACCATTGTGGTCTGCTCTGCCCTGGTGATTCCCTGAAACCCTGCCCCACTCAATTTACAACCCCACCCAAGGTGGGTGCAGAGGCTTTTGCATAGCCTGGCCTTTCCCCACCTAAAAACCTGTCAAACTGTATGTAGTGGGTCAGAGAACCCCAGAGCTTCCAAAAGAAGGCCTAAGGCTTGTCAGTCAGCAGCCTGCATTCCTTCATAGCTGCACCTCATTAGGGCACTTCCAAACCCCAAACAAAGAGGAGGAATCTACAGATCTCTCTGCAGCTCCTGCTGGGTGGCCTCAGGCAGTGGCTGACTTTGCACTTCCTTGGAGATCCAAGAGCCAGTCTACCCAGTGGTCAGAGTGAGACCATCCAGATTACAACTCTTCAAATCCATAAGAGACACACTTAAGGGGCAGACTCAGTGAGCACCAAAGCCCTACTGAAGCAAGACCTGCCCCATAAGAGTGTCTCCAGCACAGAAGTTCTCCCATTGTATACACAACTGATCCTCACAGCCAACTGACCTGGAGGTCAATTCCTACCAATGATACCAACAGCAATCAAGGCTTAACTGAAATAAGACTGTGCACACAGTCCACAAAGAGTGTCCACCTCAGGTAATTAGGGAGGCTGAGCCACTCGGCCCTTTAGGGCACCTACCACACAAAGCCACTCTATCAACACAGGGAATCAGCCAAAACGCGAAGACAAAGAAACAGGTCACAAATTTAAGAAATGAAGGAAAGCAAACTACTAGATAGAGAATTCAAAATCACGGTTATAAGGTTACTCAAGAATCTTCTAGAAACCTCCAAGAAATAGAGTGAGACCCTCAAGGATATGAGAAAAGGACCAATTATAAATTAAGCATACACTGACTGAAATAAAGAATATTATACAGAGATCCAACAGCAGGCAAGAGGATCCCAAGAATCAAGTCAAAAATTTGAAATATGAAAAAGCAAAAAGCATCCAACCGGAAAAACAAAAGGAAAAAAGAATCCAAAAATATGAAGATAGTGTAAGGAGCATCTGGGACAACTTCAAGTGTACCAACATCTGAATTATAGGGGCTCCAGAAGAAGAGAAAGAGCAAGATACTGAAAACCTATTTGAAGAAATAATGACAGAAAACTTCTCCTACCTGGTGAAAGAAATAGACTTACAAGTCCAGGAAGCACAGAGAATCCCAAACAAAAGGAATCCAAAGAGGACTACACCAAGACACACATAAATAAAATGCCAAGGGCAAAAGACAAAGAGAAAATCTTAAAAGCAGCAAGAGAAAAACAGTTACCTACAAGGGAGTACCCATACAACTGTCAGCTGATTTCTCAAGAGAAACTATGTAGGTCAGAAGGGAATGGCAAGAAATATTCGAAGTGATGAATAGCAAGAACCTACAATCAAGATTACTCTACCCAGCAAAGCTATCATTTAGACTTGAAGGTCAGGTAAAGAGCTTCACAGATAAGAAAAAGCTAAAGGTGTTCATCACCACCAAACCAGGATTATATGAAATGCTGAAGGGTATGCTTTAAGAAGAGGAAGAAGAAAAAGGTAAAGATAAAAATTATGAACAACAAAGTGACAACAAATACATATCTATCAATAAGTGAATCTAAAAATCAAGTGAATAAAAAATCTGACCAAGAGAATAAATTGGTGAATAGAATAGAATCAGGGGCATAGAAATGGAGTGAACTGACGATTCTCAGGGGAAAGGGGGTGTAGGGGGTGTGGAAAGAGACTGGACAAAAATCATACACCTATGGATGAGGATGGGGTGGTAAGGGCAGAGGTTGAGGGGTGGGAACTGGGTAGAGGGGAGCTATGGGGGGAAAGAGGAACAACTGTAATAATCTGAACAATAAAGATTTATTTTTTGAAAAGTAAGAACAACAAACTGTACTCAAAGAAAGTATAAGGAAGAAAATAATTACAGTGAGAGCAGAATTGGGCATATGATATATGGTCAACAAAGCCAAAGTTGGCATTTTGAAAAGATAAATAAAATTCATAAACTACTAGTAAGATGGACCTTCCTTTCAAAAAAGGGAGAGTGAATAAAAAAAATTTACCACTATCCAAAGTGAAAAAAGGAACACAACTATATATTATAAAGACATTTAAAAAGTTAATAAAATCATTTTTAAAGAAACATATTCTTAAAATAAAAAAACAATTAAATAGGAAAAAAATCTTGAAAAACATGTTACCAAAATTAATATAAGACGAAATAGAAAATCTAAGTAGCTTTAAGTTGTTTAAAGTGTCATTATCCCAACTAAAATCTATTTGTTCAACATTATTAGAAGCTTAGAACAGTTTTGTTTTTGAAGGGTGAGTGGAAATTGATTATAAAATTTATATGAAAAATTAGAGACCTAGAATATTCAAGATAGTCTTAATTAAGTTCAAGATTAAAGGACTGACTCTACCGATTACAAGATAAAGTAATTAAGACAAATCTACCAATGTTATATCATAGGCAATCCAAAAGTAAATCTACACATACATGGTTACCCAGTTTGTGACAATGTTCCCAAGACAAGCTAGTGGGCATAAAAGTGGTCTTTTCAATACATGTTCCTGGAGTAATTGCATGCCTCTATGGAATATAAACAAACCTTGAACCTTTCACACATAAACAGAAAAATAAATTTGAGGTGGATAATTGAAAGTTAATTAAATTTATGGATGGATACAGAACAATATTGTCAATAACTTGGATGAAGGAAGGATTTCTTAAAAGGACATAAAAAGAATTAAAATTAAAAATGATAAATTGGACTCAATAACTTTTATGCATCAAAATGAAGGCAAGCCCTAGTCTATTTGGCTCAGTGGATAGAGCATGGGTCTGCAGACCAAAGGGTCCCAGGTTTGATTATGGTCAAGGGCACATACCTTAGTTGCAGATTCCTCCCCAGTCCAGGCCCTGGTTGGGGCACAAGCAGGAGGCAACCAAACGATGTTTTTCTTCACATCGATGTTTATCTCTGTCTTTCCCTCTCTCTTCCACTCTCTCTAAAACCAATGGAAAAAATACCCGCAGGTGAGGATTAAAACAAAACAAAACAAAAAATGAAGTCAATATATTTGAGAAAATATATTTCTAATACATCTGATGAACTAGTTGTATAGAGAGAAGACTCCAAAAAAGCAATAGAAAACAGTCATATTACCAAAAAAATGCACAAAAAAATGAATTTTACAAAATATTATATCCAAATAACCAATAAGTATATTAAAATTTGCTCAACATTATTACTTATTAAGGAAATATAAATTCAATTATAAGGAGATACCACTATCAAGACACCAGAATATCTAAAGTCAATAGGATGATGTGCACATGATATAGTGTGCAAATGATGTTTAATTGAGTTGTACACTTAAAACCTTTATGGTTTTGTGAACCAATGTCACCCCAATAAACTCAATTGAAATAAAATAAAATAAAACACTTGTAAAAATAAATACGATCAATGATTGACAATATTAATTCTTGGCAAGGATATAGAACAATTCACACACTCATATTTAGCTATTGCATGTATAAATTGAACTAGCCATTTTTAAGAAGTAAAAATATGTTGAAAAGTTAATCCTCTACCTATCCCTTGGCCCACCAATCCAATGCCTAAATATATACTAAAAAAAAAAAAATTAGTTGTAAATGCCCACAAAAATAATAGGTACAAAAATTTTAATAGTCACTTTATTCATAAGAATGAAAAACTATAAATGGTCCATATGCTTATGAAGAAGAGAATGGCTAAATAAGTCATGGCATATTTATGCAATGGAATTCTATATCCCACAATATAAAACAATGAGCATTAATTCATGGATGAATCTCAAACACAGTATAGTGAATAAAAAAAGTCAGACACAAAAAAAGGAATTTTTACCAATTACATTTATAGAGTCCATATGCTGTTCTAGAACCGTAAAACTAATGTATTGTATAAAAGTTAATATAGAAATTAATCTTTGGTAGTGAGAAAAGGTGTTGACTAGGAAGGGGCTTGAGGAAAACTTCTGGGATGTTAAAATTGTTCTATACTTCTTCTGAGTAATGGTTTTATGGAGGTATTATACAAATGTCAAAATTATTGAGCTCTACACTTAAGGTTTGCATATATCCTATCAAATAAAGTGCTAATATGCTAATTAGACCAAACAGCAGAACGACTGTCCAGACAACCATCTGAACGGACCTTCCAGGTGAAGCCAGGGATGGAAGGGCCAAGCCCCTTGCACAAATTTCATGCATCCCGCCTCTAGTATATCTAATCTAATAAAAGAGAAACATGCAAATTGACTGCACCTCCCTTATGCCCCAAGCCACACGCACCGGCCAATCACAGTTACTATATCAAATTAATCCAACCAAGATGGTGGCCAGCAGCCACAGAGCTGGAGCAAGCAAAAGGCTTTGTTGCCTCAGTGATGGAGAAAGCCAAGCTTCCCGCCTGACCTGGCTGGCTGTGGCCTCTGCTCAAGGCAACAAAGTTTCAATTATAGAAAAATAAATCCCAGATACCTGCTTCCAGCCAGTCCTGCTGGGAGTTTGGGTCACTGAGGGCCTTGGCCAGCCCTCAACCCATCACCCAGGCTGGCCAGGCACTCCAGCGGGGACTCCTACCCTGAATGGGCTGTGGCCTACCTGCGAACAGCCAACAGCCCCTCACCCAGGCTGGCCAGATACCCCAACAGGACCCACACCTTGAAGGGGGTGTGGCCAGTCTGAAACTGGCCCTCAGTCCCTCACCCAAGCTGGCCAGGCATCCTAGTGGGACCCACACCATGATCCAGGATACCCTTCAGGGCAAACCAGACCACCCCCACCCATGCACCAGGCCTCTATTTTATATAAGAGGGTAATATGCAAATTGACCATAACCACTGGTAATGACTGGTCACTCTGACACACACTGACCACCAGGGGGCAGACACTCAATGCAGGAACTGCCCCCTGGTGGTCAGTGCACTCCCACAGGGGGAGCTCTGCTCAGCCACAAGTGAGGCTGCCGGCTGCCAGTACAGTGGTGGTGGTGGGAGCCTCTCCTGCCTCCTCAGCAGTGCTAAGGATGTCCAACTGCAGCTTAGGCCTGCTCCCTACTGGTAAGTGGACATGCCCCGAGGGCTCCCGGGCTGCCAGAGGGATATCTGACTGCCAGTTTAGGCCCAATCCCCAGGGGAGTGGGCCTAAGCCAGCAAGTGGACATCCCCTGAGGGTTCCCAGACTGTGAGAGGGCACAGGTTGGGCTGAGAGACCCCCACCACCACCACCAAGTCCACAAGTTTTGTGCACTGGGCTTTCTCAAAAAATAAAAAGTACACACAAAAAAGTATTTATTCATCACTTATAACATGGTTGCCACTATGTTCAAAGTTAAGACTTACAAAAATGGATAAACATCCTAGCCCACAGTCTGGTGGTGCAGTTGGGAAGACAGTTTTTTAAAGAGACAAATTAGAAAATCACAGCATAAATTCATTTTTAGAGTCATGTTGCTGTGAAAATCTCTAGGACAAGAACAACTAGTTCTTTTAGGGGCTGATAGAGAAAGGTTTGCTCAAGAACCAATTTTGAGCTTGGAATTTTAAATGATATAGAAATGTGCTGGAAGAGAGAGAAATGATATATTTTAAATGATATAGAAATGTGCTGGTAGAGAGAAAATGGAATAGGAAGACTTTTATATTCCAGGTAGATGGAATCTGTAATAATAAAAGTGTAACATGCTAATTAGACCGGACGACCTTCCAGACAAAGCCCGGGCTGCGAGGGCTAAGCCCCTTGCACAAATTTCCTGCATCGGGCCTCTGGTAATATATAAAATGACAAGATTTAGAGAATATAAGTGGAGTTCATAATTATTTATGTAATTTATGAAATATATTATAGCCAGATCACAAAGCGCTAAACAATTTAAATTAATGATTCCAGGTCATGAATGAAAAAAAAATAGGCATATCGAAATCATGTTAGAGCTTTCTTTAAAATACACATTACTCCAGAGATTCCCTTGCATCTCCTTGAGCTTGAGAAACACTGTCATAGGGAGCCACTGTGATTGATAGGCATATATCAAACACCATGAGTGTTTAGGGACAGAAAGATTGAGAATCACTGTTTCACAGCAAGGCTATAGCAATCTGAGAAGGAAAGATAAGGGTCTTATCAAAGACAGAATTTTCAAGCTATTCTTGAATCAAACATAATAGATGTGAGAGTCTAATTGGAGATGCAAGACAAAGAAGTAACTCTTCCAATCATGGGCCATATCATCTTTGTATACTTCTTTATGGACTTCCACCTTGTTACTACATCAGAATCGGTACTTCCTGAAATGCCCAGTTCTTGATAAAATAGTATCACATTAATTATAAACACAATGGAAATTCTTCTCCAAGTGTATATTTTTAAAAGTCACCATGTTCTTCTCTGTAGCTGGCAAATGCACCTCTGAAGTCTTCCTCTGGTTTTGTGGCGGGTTTCATGCCATCATCATGCAATGTCGTTTCCTACCTGGCTTTTTTACATGTCTTCCTTTTTTCTTATAGTTTATGCTATACAAAGAAGGTGGAGATTCCTCACCTTCCATCTATAAAAATATTCTGTGTTGTCACCTCTTTGAGCAGTGCATTTGACAGCCTTTCATGTCCCATCTTTCCCATTAAAAATTGGCACCAGGAATAAATACTGCCCCCAGTAGTTAGTTAAAATAGTATCCTGCCACCTTTCACCCCTGTAGCTCACAGAGTAATCTAAACCTAGCACATTAAGGGAGAGATGAAAGTGATGTTGCTGTTTTATGTACAGTAGGTGCAGCTGGCCCATTTGTGAGCTCCCACTCCCCCGGGCAGAGATAAGGCATGCAGTTAGCTGTGGCCTTTCACCCTCAAAATCGAGTTCATGGTGAAATATGTGTGATGCACAAGAGAGATAAATAGACAGAGATGTAGAAATCAACATAAAGAGGGGAAAAAAGAGGCAGAAACTAGACCAGATTTAAACAGTTTCTAGATATTAAAACGCCACAGTATTTCTAATGAATGATTGTGATAGAATTGAAATTCCTTTGTATGTGCTTCCGTGGGGAATAGGCCATAGTATCTCTGTCCAACAAACACAGGACAGACAGACAAGGCATAATGTAACCTCTATTCAGAAGTTAACCCCTCAAACTACCCTGCTAAGCAACTTCTAAAAACTCTTTTCTAAATTAGAACCTGATTTATCTCCCGAGTAATGAGCTTCATTGCCAGAGAGCCTAGTTCAAACATCAAACATTGTTCTTCGAAGGAGGAAAGAAACTCCCCCACTGTCGATGTAATTTTATCCCAGTGGCTGAGGATCACATTTTCCCTTTTCCTTTTGTCCTCCTCTCCTTTTATAGAAAAATCACATTAACGCCGGCCAGGATGCGGAATGCAGACGTCCAGCCACTCCAGAGAAATTCTGCAAGGGAAATGGCAGGTGTGACTAAAGCAGGCACTGCGCTCTCCTTGCCATATTTCTTTTGAGGACATCTCCAGCTATGTGCCACGTAGTTGATTCTACAAGCTCTGGAGCATTGCACTATATTTAGCATAATATTGTCTTCCAAGAGCAGGCAAAAGCTTTTTTAAAAAAAATTTATTGTGCCACAGAGGTAAGCTCGGGCATGCCAAATAGTTTTAAAACAATGTGAACCCTGTGAGGACAACCCAGTCCTGTAGGAAAGACTTTCAGGAATACTTTAGAACAATTCATCTACATTTTTCACTTTTTATGTGACAAAACACCAACAAGTCACCTCTCAATAAAACTCATGCATATATATATATATATATATATATATATATATATATATATAAAATCTGTCAGGAGTTAATATTTGTTTATTCTATTAGACTGTGATCCCTTGCCTCAGAGCATGTTTGCAAATGCTGGAAAGGTGTCTTTCTTCTCTTTCAAAAATTCCTAAACTTTGGGAAGTGGTCATGCTAGGTGCCCTGGACAAGGAGAAAAGAAAGTGGCTTTCCATTGAGGATGGCCAGAAGGAAGAGGAAGCTATATCCAGGGTATCAGGAACTTGAAATCCAACTTATATCAGCTGTCCATGGAGATGAGAGTATCAGGGTTTATTTCAAGAACAATTCCTGGAAGCCACTGAACCCTGGACACAGAGTCTTCTTGTTTTACCAAAGATTCAAGTGTCACCAGATCTGAAGGATCAAGAAAAGACGAAGTCTCAGCCTGTCACTCAGGTTCCTCTACTACATGTTTCAAACAGACTTTTCTATCCATTATGCACCGGTCTCAAGCTCAGGATTGTCATCCCAGCCAATCTGGTCTGTACATTTTTTCCCAGAGTATAGCCTTTTGTTGCTTACTAGTAGGTGCCTCCTACTTTCAGAACATATCATCTCTCTGGGATATGCTACCTTTCTTCCAAACCAGCTAATCTTACTCATCTTCCCAGGACTAATCTGAGTTCCTCTCCTTTAGGAAGTCTTCCTGGAATATTCCAGGTTTCAGTAACAATATTTTTCTCTGATTGACTCATTCATGCCCTTGCTCCTCATTTCAAGATTGGTTGTAACAGCTTTAACATTAATGTATTTATTACTATTTAGCTATTCAAATGTTCCAAATTCATAGAACCTTCCTCAGACTTTAAGTTCTTTGAAAGCAGTAATCATATATCATTCCTATTACTCTTAGTGCTTTGAAAAGTATTTTTGTGTGATGGTTAAGAGAATAGATGCTGAAACCAGAGTTCCTGGGATTAAGTCCTGGCTCAGCCATGAGCTAGCAGTATGACCTTGGAGAAGTTATTTGACTATTATGCCTCAGTTTTCTCATTAGTACAACATAGGCATAATGATAGCAATTATTTCAATAGAATTGTTGTGAAATTTTAATGAGTCACTACATTTGAACAGTTAGAGCAGTGCCTAGTAAATGCTAGCTGTAATAATAATTATTATCATTGTTTTTGTAATTATTTGTTTATATTTTCCCTGGAATTCCTTCTTTTACTGTCTTACCTGTGTGAGTTCAATTAGAAAATATTTTTTTAGTTTCTATTGAGTGCAAAGCACTGTTCTATACAATATGGAGTTAAAAAGACATAGGCACTATTTTGTTCATCGGTTTATTTTGTTCATCATTAGATTCCACAAATGAGTGAGATCATGAAATACTTGTCTTTCTCTGACTGGCTTATTTTGCTTAGCACAATAAACTAGATCCAGAGGCATAGAAGAAGGGAACAGACTGTAGAGTCTCAGAGGGAAGGCAGAGGTGGGTGGGTGGGACGAGATCAACCAAAGAACTTACCTGTATATATACATAACCCATGGACGTGGACAATAGAGTGGTGAGGGCCTGGAGCAGGGGTGGAGGCAGACTAGGAGTCAAAGGGGGGACAGGGCGGGAAGGAGACATATGTAACACTTCCAATAATAAATATTTAATTTTTAAAAAAAACATGGACAATATTTTTCCTTCTCTCAATGAATGTGAAGAGTGTCTTTTCTTTAAGGAAAACTTACTCCATCAACTTGATCAAGGCTTTCTAGAACCTTCCTCTGAATGTAGCATATCACATCTCATAGCTTGCCTAACTAGACTAAAAAATACTTGAATATAGGGTCTGCCTTATTGCCTATATAGTTGCATCAGGCTGAAAATAACTTTTTTCAAGGATATCATATAGGTTTTATGTTTTGAATTTTTCTACATGGATCTTATGACTCAAGAGTTATTGAAAACTCAAGGCTATCCTGGAATAGTATCTGAAGTAACAATGCCCCTAAATACAACATAACATTTGATTCTATATCTTATGAAAAGATAATAAACAACACAATAGTTTATAGTTTTTAATTTCTACACTTGAGCCTGAGTGGTTTGTTTCCTATCTTTGAGGTCTAGGCTAACAACTATTGTCATAACTTTTAGAATTATAACTCTGATTTGACTATATGCCTTCTCTATTTATTATCCTATCTCTAGCACTTAGGATGTAAGCAAGGATTAATAAATGTTTGTTGAATATTGAATGGATGAAAATCCTCTTTTATTAATACTCAGAATGTTAAAGAAGAAAAACGTTTGTTTGACAATAGTTTTTTTTAACATAAATCAAAATTCATAGTATTAATTTTATTAAAATTATACATGTTTTAGCTATGAACTGAGGAAAATATAATTTAGAATATAAAATTCAGGGTGCAGGTTTCTTTTAGACAAATTTCCCTGAAATTATGAAAAACAATGCATAGTAATATTGCAAAAATATCATCTATAAGCTGTAAGTAAAATCTGGGGAAATTATGAGCAATAATTTATTATTTTACCTGTGCTGCTTCAATATACAGTATTTTGTATTTGTACTTGTTTATCATTACTCTTTAATTGAACATTTAATTGGGTAAAGAATTAAATCTGAATAAAGTTAATAGAGGAGGAATAACAAACAGGACTGTGCTGTGTAAAGTTATGATGTTAATTGTACCCCCAGGTCCTGGAACAGTGCCTGACACATTGGCATATAGTAGGTACCCAATAATAGAAGTTTAATTTTTTTCTTAAAATTAATTTCTTGATAAGGAGATAAGCATCTTTTTCTTGGGTATATTTAACAGAGGATTTCAGATAAATTTAAAAATAAATAATTAAAGAGTTATACAAACCTGCCAGGTCAAGCTAACAAATATATCGCTTCTCTAACTTTCATACCTTATGGTCTTTCAATTTTATAAGAAAATTGTTTTCTATATCAAACTAATATCACATGTGATCTCTGCATATGAGAAAACCACACAGCGGGAGCTATCAAAGTAGGATTAAATTTACATTCTGTTAAATTGTTTTTCTCTAAGAGTTCTTGGAAGTCAAGAACCCTGAATAATTTGCCAAAGAGAATTGAGTGCTCCAAAAACAATTCAGAATTTCCACTCTTCTCCACTAAAAGAAAAAAAAAAGAGTAGAAAGAGAGTATAGGAAGCAGCTGAAGAAAGAAAAAGTGAAATAGAAGAATAACGCTTCAGTTAAGGGGACAATAAAACTTTGAATCATCTAGGGACTTCACACATCATGAAATAATTTCCTGAAAGTCTTTTATAGTATCCAGGATATCAACACAAGTCAAATCTAACTGAAGCATGTTAAAAATTGAACAGAAACACAAACACACACACACACACACACACACACATTGAAATAAAATAAAATAAACGAGAATTACTTGGAACTATAATGAGACATAACAAGTGATCATAAAATGCAGCAATTTCCAATGTTTAATCTAGTGTTTTAAAACTAGAAAGTATTTTTAATATTTCACAACTCAACTATATGAATTTCTACCACCATTCATGAGATGAATTTTTCTCATTTGCATAATGCCATATAATTTCTGCATTAAAGATTTGTTCTCAGTGATAATTTCATTCATTCATTATTCATTCAGTTATCTGTTCATTCATAAACATTTCTATATGAAGAACATCTTTATTGGTCCATATAGATTAGAAATAAATACATGCTTACATATATATATATACATACAAGGTTGTTAAAATGAACAATATAATAGAGTCTCGGGAAAGAGATGGAAAGTAGAAGTTAGTTTTGAAAAAGAGAGACTATTTTCTCTAATACAGGGAAAAAGTACTGGTGATGAAATAAAAATATCTGGAAACCGAAGAGGAGGTTCCTGACCAGATGGAAAATTAGCATGAGCTACTGGCTTCCTCTACCAAAATCAATCCTGCAGATATCAGAAAAGAGAGATGGAGCATAGGTATCAGAAAGCAACATGAACACTAACAAAATGCCTTGGGAACATTGAAAGCTGTTTTGGATTGGAGTGTGTGTGTTTGATGGTGCACGTCATTTGGTTAAACATTACTCTGGGCACTTTTCTGAAGGTATTTTTAATGAGATTAACATTTGAATCTGTAGACTGAGTAAAGCAGATCCTGAATAGAACTTTGAGTAAAACAATAAGACAGACTCTCCCCTGAGTAAGGAAGAATTCATTTTACCTAACTGCCTTTGAACTCGGACATCGGCTCTTTCTTTTCTTTAGACATGAACTAAAACATCAACACTTCCTGGGTTTCAAAGTTGCTAGTCTTCAGAAAGTACTAGACCATCTGTTCTCCTGGTTCTTGGGCTTCAGACTAAGGCTGGAACTCCGCTATTGGCTCTTCTGGCTCTCCAGCTTGCCAGCTCCTGCAGATCTTGGGACCAGTCAGCCTCCATAGTCATGAGAGCCAATTATTCATAATAAATCTCTTTATACATATAAATATATATAGCTTATATATTATATATAACCAATCTATATAGATAGATGATAGATAGGAGAGAGAGAGAGAGAGAGAGAGATCCAATCAAAATAAACAAGTGTTGCAAAACCATGGAGGCAAAGACATACAGTGTGCATAATCTTTGGGAAAATAAACTAATATAGCTAAAGGATAAAGTCAGCAGTAGGGTTGTGAGTAGTAAGAGATAAAGGGTATAAAATAAATATGTCATTATTGAGTGTTGATATCAGAAAGAAAATTATATTTAATGCAATTCAACACTTAGCTGATAATTGATTTCATATCATAACAATTAATATCATGTAATGAAATTTGAATTTTGTCATAGTGGCAATAAGACATCAAAATTCTTTTGGTCAGAAAACAAAGTTATTTAATTTTTTTCTTTATTGATTAAGTTATTACATATGTGTCCTTATCCCTCTATTGCCTCCTTACCCACCTTCTCGTGCCTTCACTCCCCTAGTGTCTGTGTCCATTGGTTATACTTTATATGCATGCATATGAGTCCTTTGGTTGATCTCTCCCCTTTTCCCCCACCCTCTCCTACCTTCCCTCTGAGTTTTGATGGTCTAATAGATGCTTCTCTGTCTCTGGATCTGTTTTTGTTCATCAGTTTATGTTGTTCATTATAATCCACAAATGAGTGAAATCACGTGATATTTAGCTCTGACTGACTTATTTTGCTTAGCATAATGGTTTCCAATTCCATCCATGCTGTTGCAAAATGGTAAGAATCCCTTCTTTTTACAGCAGTGTAATATTCCATTGCAAAGATGTACCACAGTTTTCTAATCCATTCATCTGCTGATGGGCACTTAGGCTGTTTCCAAATCTTAGCTATGGTAAACTGTGCTGTTATGAACATAGGGGTGCACATATCCTTTTTGATTGGTGTTTCTATATTCTTGGGAAACATTCCTAGAAATGAGATTACTGGGTCAAATGGAAGTTCCAGTTTTAGTTTTTTGAGGAAACTCCATACTGTCTTCCATAGTGGCTGCACCAGTCTGCATTCCCACCAGCAATGCACGAGTGTTCCTATTTCTCCGCATCCTCTCCAGCACTTGTCATTTGTTGATTTGTTGATGATAGCCATTCTGACAGGTATGAGATGGTACCTCATTGTCGTTTTGATTTGCATCTCTTAGATGATTAGTGACTTTGGGCATGTTTTCATATGTCTCTTGGCTTTCTGTATGTCCTCTTTCGAAAAGTGTCTATTTAGGTCCTTTGCCCATTTTTTGATTGGATTGTTTTATCTTCCTTTTGTTAAGTTGTATGAGTTCCCTGTACATGTTGGAGATTAAACCTTTATCGGTGATAACATTGGCAAATGCGTTCTCCCATGCAGTGGGCTTTCTTGTTGTTTTGTTGTTGGTTTCTTTTGCTGTGCAGAAGCTTTTTATTTTGATGTAGTCCCATTTATTTATTTTCTCTTTAATTTCTATTGCCCCAGGAGCTGTATTAGTGAAGATATTGCTTCAGCATATGCCTGACATTTTGCTGCCTGTGGATTCCGCTAAGATTTTTATGGTTTCCTGTCCTTTCATGAAAAAGATCTGTTGATAGCAAGAAGGAGTACAGGTCAAGAGAAGAAGCTAGATTCAAAGAGTCCTTACGCGTCTACTGCTATAATCAAGACAAGAGATATGAGACCAGAACATACTGGTAATAATGAAATGGAATAAGAATAAGCAAATGAATGAAGGTGGTATCTAATCTAATAAAAGAGTAATATGCAAATTGACTCTCACTGTTATACCCACAAGCCATGCCCACAAACCAATCAGGAGCAAATATGCAAAATAACTCAACTAAGATGTCAGCAGCCACAGAGCTGGAGTTGCCCTGGGGAATGGAGGAAGCCAGGGCCCTGGGGGCCCTGAGCTCTACTCAAGGCTACAAAGTTTCAATTATAGAAGGTAAACAAACCCCAGATACCTGATTCCAGCCAGTCTCACTGGGACCTTGGGTCAATGGGAGCTATGGGAAGACTGCAAACAGCTCTTAACCCCCACCCAGGCTGGCAAGGCACCCCAGTAGGGACCTGAACACTGAAGGGAATGTGGGCAGCCTGAAACAGCCCTTAGCCCCTCACCCAGGCTGGTCACACCCTCATGGGGTGAGGGTCCCCACTGGGGGGCTTGGCCAGACTGCAAACAGCCATAAACCCCTCACCCAGGCTGGCCAGACATGCCAGCAGGTGGACATCCCCCGAGGGGTCCCAGGCTGCGAGAGGGCACAAGCCAGGCTAAGGGACTCCTCTGAGCACACAAATTTTTGTGCACCGGGCCCCTAGTTTCAGAAATAAAATGGGTATGAATTAACTCATTAGCTTGAGAGAAAATTGAAAATTTACTTTAATACTTGAGTGAATGGCAAATAGGGAATCAAGAACGAATTGGGGGAAATGAAAAGTTTGAGTATATGCAGAGGAGATGACCAGCAAGCAGTTAGTCTGGTCAGGAACTGAAGCACAAGGCAGTTCTGAAGGAACGCAGTGTGTTCTTAAGAAAGGACCTTTCCTCTAGACCATGCTTTTGTCTAGTTGTCATCAGCTAATTAGAAGTATCTATATTGGTGTGGTGTCTTCTAGTTTAAGAATGAATGATGATTTAAAATCAAAGGAGTATTCTACTTAATAACCAACAGCACTGATACAAAAATAAATATTTATAATAAACGAAAGCAGAAGTTAACTCTTGTGTGAATATAAAAAAATAACTCAAATAATTTGAAACAAAAAAGAAAAACAAATCTAGTTTTCAAATATATAGTATCCCTTAGTGCTTTTAACTGAGGACCTCATGGCTATCTCCTTATTTTTAGTTAAATCCAACTGCCTTGTTATCCTTAAGTAGATAAAATGTAAAAGAAGAAAAAATAAAATAAAAGACCATAAAGCCTGTAGAAAGAAAAATATTAATCTTAATCCTGTGTCCCTTCTACTTGAATCAAATCAGTTCAGGGTTAGAGCAAGAGATGTTAGATTCCAGGAAACACCAATGAGAGATGGTTGAGTGAAACAGATTTTATTCCTTCCTATAGCTTAACTCTATTCTTGAGCTCCAAACATCTTTGTTTTGTTTTTTTGGTTAGCATGCATATAATTGAAGAAAGGTGAAGAAGAAGCTTTACTTTTGGAACTGTGACTCATGTAGGGTTGATCTGTATAATTAAGGTAATATAATAGAGGATATATTTCACTTTCTAAGTCTGAGGGATGATGATAGTTTTAATGATTTTTGGGAAAATGACAAAGTGACAGTTTAAAAGGTGAGAAGTTCAATTTGTTTCAGATTTAGCTTTAATGGGTGGCAATATATGTATATGCCCATGTCACTCAGGCAGGAACAGATATAAAATGGGAACACGGCTGAGAAAATTATGCCTTGGAATAAAGATTGGGAAACCATCTTCATACATACGGTAGGCATAAGAAAGTAGAGAAGTAACAGACCACAGATTTCAATCCTGGAAAAAACAATGAACTAGAAGAAAAGATAAAAATAGCAACTCAATGAAAACATGTCCAGGAGGAAAGAGAGTTAAGTGTTATCAAGTATAATTTACAGAATACAGAGCTTTTAGACTATGAAATTTTGCAGATAGGGTTAGAGACTTTTGAACAGAGGTACATGAAGGGCTTTATTCCCTTTAATATACTTTTGGATAATAAATACTGTTTATTTAAAAGTTCTCTCAGAAAGGCTTAGGTGAAATTGAATATGATTTTGTAATTGCTCAGTTGAATTTAAAGATTGTGGTATATTCCCATGAAGGAGCCACATGTCCTTCCTCTATAAGGAAGGACTAAGAACATTTGATGATTGATTAAGATGAATAAAGAATTAATTGAACATTTGCATTTCTTCTTGTCCTACAGAAGACAAGATGAACAAACAATAGTTCTTGCTTTTTACTGGCTCACAACTTAGTTTCAGAAGGAAATACACATGACCATACGCAAAGCTAGCTAGAACATTTTATTGAGGGTAAATAGTAGAATTGTCCTTTACATATATTATGGGAAAGAAAATGTATTAGATGAATTGAGGGAACTCTAACAACTGATGGGATTTTGAGGAAGCAGACTAGAACAATAAGAACCACCAAGACAAGGCAGGAGGCTGATGCAGAATCATCAGGGAGGAGTAATAGCAGAAAGGATCTAGTGAGGCTGCGTCTTTCAGGTAGAATGACCATTTTTGTCTGGGAAAAGAGCACAGAATTGGGCTACCAATGATTAGGTGCCCTTGAATAGAAGAGTGAAATAGAGAAACCATTGTGAATGAATTCAGAGAACCATTTGGAAGGAGCAATGGCTATTGGGCAGCAAAATAAATCCTCAGGAAATTAGAATTATAATAAATATACACACAGAAAAAGGGAATAGTACGGGTACAGCAAGTCTCAGGGTAAATAATAATCATTTACAATATGGATCTTCTGTACATAGGTTGTAGACATAAGGGACAACCGAAGTATCTGAGAATTATTTTTTTGTTTCACATTGAAGTCAAAATGCTTGCTGTGACATACCTTATACCTACTTCCAGATACTGGGAAAAGGAAATACCCAGATGATTATAGGATTGTTAAATACTATGTCTGAGCTGACATTGATACTCAAGGACATTGACCAAGGTGGAATGAAATTAATATTCCCCATATAAAACAATCAAATAAGTAGAGAAACAATGGTTTTCAACATTTTAGACATTAGGCACTGAGAGAAAATCGTCACTGACAGGATGAGAAAATGAGGTGAATTCTGTGATTGCTCCACATTACTGTCTAGAGGGCTTACTATTGTAGCTCTAAGAAGGGAAACTGAGGCAGAGCTCAACAGAGTTTCTTAGTTGCGGAAACAAACTGAGATGTGGGGAAAACAAGGCAGGTAGGGTTCACAGGGCAGAGTGCTGTAGATCAGAGTGGTACAAAGAGGTAGCTCAACAGATCTTAAGAGGTTCTTTTAGGATATTCAGCTCGGTATGATCAGCATATGCATGTGAGTAAAGCAATCACCTGTGAGTAAAATTACCATGCAAAAAGATTAGAGAAAATAATATCTAGAGCTTATACAAAGGAACAAGGCCTTGTTTCCTCCAGCCAGACTGGAAAACCTCATAATTCATGAGGCATTCAGTAGGGTACTCACAAAAGTTTTGTCCCAAACATCTTGGCCAAATGTATACACATTCCAAGAATGGGTTTGCCTTACTTGCTATGCTAGGGCTTACAGAGCATTTGACCCATCAGCATGAAATTCCATCTAACATTGCTCCAGACCTAGAAACCTACTCTACAGAACAGGAGGCGTGGCAGTGATCACATGACCATGGGCCAATTAGATATCATACCATTTGTTGGTTTGATAGAGTGATGGAAGAGCCTTTTGAAGCCACAAGTGAAACAGCAACTAGGAGATAATTTCGTACCTTGATATGACAATATTCTTTACATGCAGTTTATATCTTAAATATGCAACTCTTACATTTTGTTGTGCCCTTAATAAATAGAATACTTGGACCTAGAAACCATGAACTAGAAATAAAAGTGGTCCCACTTGGGCTTCTCAGTCTTAAAACTCTGAGCTTTATAGGTTTAGTGGGCTAGTTCCCAAAAGTGGAATGTTTTCACCAGGGGATAAAACAAGAGTTTTATTGAACTTTAAGTTAAGGCTATTATCTGGTCATATCAGAGTCTTCATGCAAAGAGAACAGCAGATAAGGAAAGGAGTAGCCCTATTGTTGGAAGTAATGGATCAATAAGAAGTGATAAGGCTTCTCTTAAACATTGGGGATATGTGTTTGGTACTCGGGTGATCCATTGGAATGTCCCTTATTATTCCCCTGCTTAATTTGATAAAGGAACACATGCAACAGCCATCAGTATTTTGACCAGTGATTTAGACTCCTCGGGATTTATAGCCTGGATCATTTCATCAAGTCAAGTAATCTACACCAAGAGAGATGGTAGCCAAGAATGAGTGAAATGGTTAAAAAGGGTAGTAGAGGAAAGAGACAATGAGTACTACTTGCAGTCTTGAGACCAATGCAGAGATGGGTTGGGAATACATCCCAGTAAACTTTCTTAGGCAAGTTTCCCCCTAAAAACGAGACCAATCAAAATCCTGTAGTAATTGTTCCCAGAATTTATCATATAAAGGAAATGGATTTGAGAAACCCAATGGGTGGGTAGACTATAATGGCTGATAACTAACTCTTCAGCCAATGTTTGAAGGTGCTCAGCTGAGTTCTTCTCTGGCAGTTGCCGTCAGCAGAAGAGAACAGTGTCACCCAAGGCTCCCTTCCCTTCCATGGACAACCCAAATCCAATGACTGCCTGATGCATAGGAATAAAGGTCCCGCTCTAAAGAGCCATCCCAGTTCCAGAGCTCCCTTTAGAATCCAGTGAGGCTTTTTTTGTGATTGCATCACAATTCAGCTCCTCCCTCTGTCATTGTCCTCTCATTCCAGTCCAAGTGTTGATCCCTGATCCTGAGAGCATTCCTAAACATTCCGCATGGAAACCTAAGTTTTATTTCCCAGGAAACCCAACTCAAAAAAGTTTCCTATTTAAGTTATAAAAATGTATTAAAAATTATATATAATCAGGAAAAGTTCTTTCTAAAAGTAAGTCAGTGCCTTCCGAAGATGAGTGATGGAAATTTTCCTTAGACTATGAATGTACTCAAGGTTGAAGAATTAAGATGCAATTGGTTTCCTCAATCAAAAAATCTGAATCTGCAGTTAGGGCATTTTGCCCCAAGGGTAGTGGGCATATTGATGAGGTTGTCTGAGATGTTCAGATGGTTCTGAGTGTGATTATTTAAATAGATTAGTATTTTTTTTAAGTCACTCATGAGAAAGATGAGAAAAATTGTATTTTTCATGATTCTTGGAAGCCAAACTTTCATCATACATAGAGTCAAACTTCAAAGAAAAGAAAATCAAAATAAGTTGTTAGCATAAACATTTCCTTTTAAATCACCCTTCAGTTCCTGCACTAGAATCAAACTGCTTTCAGCATTAATATACTTCAGTTTTTTTCACCAAAATCCCTCTAGACATCCTTCATTAGCTGCCAATACATCTCCATCTCTGACCCAAGTAGTCTGTTCACTCTGATTAGACTGTTGGAGCTAATTTAAACCATGGCCTTTGTTATGTCTATAGCAGCTTAATCAGCTAGGAACATTCTCTGACACCCTGACATCCAAGCCATCTTCATGTCACTGAAGCAGAAAGATAAAGATTATGGCCATCAAAGTATATCTTCAGGCAGAGATATAACTCTCCAAACTAGTGCTTAGTTAAAATTGCCATGTTTTAAAATCACTGCAAGGATATTCAGATTTTTGATAGAAATTTCAGAGAGCTCAGAAGTGTCTCAGTTGTTTTATCTTGACTAGGTCTTATTTCTCTAAGTATAGGGTAAGCTCCTTGAATGGATGGATCAGATTTTTTTTTTCAATATTCCCTATAGTCCCTTAAAGATAGCATGATTCTATACATATTTATGTAACAAGGCAATTTACTGAGAAAGTTCCCTGCTGCTTTGAATTTTTCTAACACATTCTCACCAGAAAATAATGAAGGTATATCTCTTCCATCAGTAAGAATAGACCAGAATTGGTTTTCTAGACTTTTGGATCTGTCTCACCACTTCCACCTCTTGGCGAAGAAAGAATACTTTTTCTTTAGAGTCAAAGAGAATATGCCAGACAAGCTTTGGCTATCTTAAAGATAATGTTACAGAAATTTGTATGTTAAAAAGATGTAGGCTGGGGTATCTTAAAAGAGGCAAAAACCAGATTTTTTAAGAGAAATTGTCCAAACTCAAAATGTGAAGTTATATCTCTAAGTGAGAAAGAAAAATCTTTGAGTTTTTGGGATTGGTGGTGACAATCAATTGAGTGGCAAAGCCTTGGATAGGAATGGCTGCAATTTTGGAAGTGCCTTAAGGCCTTGGGAAAGAGGTCCTAATTGGGGAATAGAGCCACCATCTCTGAAGAGGCCTCATGAGCCTGGACATCAACAATCATCCTCCAATTTAGGACTCATTTACTCTAAATATCTACTCCAAAGGTGAGAATGAGATCTCCAAATGAATCAGTGGATGTTTCACCAATCCAAAATGGATCAAACTTAGCTTACAATATAAAACTATGTGTCATTTTTGCCTCTGAGTATAGGAAATCAATCTATAGTTATTATATTTGATTTAAAGTAATAATAAAAAAAACTAACATTTGTTGAAAACTCACTTTGAATTAGACACCATGTTGAGTTTATTCCCCAAATTTAGGAGTACGACATTATGAAAATTATTCCCATTGATACAACCAAGGCACAAAAAAGTTAAAAAATCTGTGTGTGTGTGTATACACACACACACACACACACACACACAAACACACATTAGGCACATGAGGGGCCTGGTGCACAAAATTTGTGCACTGGGGGGGGGAGGGGATTCCTCAGCCCCAGCCTGCCCCCTCTCACATATTAGAAGCCCTCAGGGGGTGTCCTACTGACAGCTTAGGCTCACTCCCTGATCCCCTTGGGGAGTGGGCCTAAGCCAAAGTCTGGCCTCCCTTTGTGGGAGGGAACCAGGCTAATCAAGGGAAGCCACCAGCCCTACCACCCCACTGCTGCAGCCACTGCCAGTCACCACAGTCACCAAGGTATTTTCATCAACATGGACTTCAGTCCCTTCACCATGAAGAAATGACAACTTTCTTTAGGCATTTTCAAGATGTGTCTTTCATAGGATATGACATTTCTTTCTTTGTGGTTTTTTTTATCCTTACCTGAAGATATGTTTCCATTGATTTTTAGAAAATGTGAAAGATAAAGGAAAAACAGAGAGAAACATCAAAGTGAGAGGAACACTTTGATTGGTTGCCTCCTGCATGAGCCCTGACCTGGGTCCCAGCCAGGGAGAAGCCTACAACCAAGGTACATGCCCTTGGTCAGAATTGAACCCAGACCCTGCAGTCAGTAGGCTAAAGCATTATGCACTGAACCAAACTGGCTAGGGCAGGATATGACATTAGCCCTCTAGCAGTGGACTTTCATTTTTTTTCTTTAGGAGTGAGGTGGAAAACCCTAGATTGCCTTTTTGGATTCTTATTACCCAAGTTACTAAGAATATTACCAGTGGCTTACAGGGAGCTTAGCCAATGAGCAGTAAGAAAATGTGTTTCCTCTATAGTTCACTCTGATCACCGACTCCACCCCTGTCCCTCCAATCCCAGCTCCATCCCTGCCCAGGTCTATAACTTCTGGCTGAGGCTGTAGGCCTGGGCAGGGGGTCCCCAAAGCCCCTCCCATTGCTGGCTTCACAGAGCCCAGGCCTCTGCTATCACCTTCTCTGATCCTGCCCCTTACCATTGCTGGCTCTGCCCTTGTCCTACTGGCAGCCTCTGGCCAAGGCTACAGGCCTGGGCAGAGGACCCCCAGACTCCTGCATTGCCAGCTCTGCCCATACCCAGACCCCTGCGATTGCAGGCTCTACCCCTGCCCCTCTGATTGCTGGCTCTGTGGAGCCCAGGCCCCTGTGATCTCTGGCCTTGCCCCTGCTCAGGCTTGAGGCCTCTGGCCCAGGCCTTATGGCTGGGTAGGGCGCCCTCATACCCCTCCGATCACTGGTTCTGCCCTTGACCATGCCTGAAGCCTCCAGTGAAGGCCTCTGGCCTGAGCGGGGACCCCCAGCCCCCTCTGATCACCTGTCTGCCCCTCCAGCCCCCTGCCTCCCCTGCTACCTGCCTGGCTAATAGGCCTGACCACTTCAGTGGCAAGGCTGAGCTGGACTGGGTGCTGCCATCTTGTGGCTATGGGTGCTGACATCTTGTGGCCATGGGGGCAGTCATCTTTGTGACAGAGTGATGCCTAATTTGCATATTACTCTTTTATTAGATAGGATTGTATATATGTGACCAGATTATTATGACCACCTGATGTTTGTAGGCAAATTAGTTATAATTTTACACTGAAGTTGTTAGAAGGCCAGCAAAGGTGTTCAAACAGGCTTCAAGAGCCATATTCCATACAATGCAGTGTATGGCTAATTTGCCTACAAACATTAGTAGGTCATAATAATCTGGCCACTCAGTATATATATATAAATATATATATATTCCATGTTCAAAGGCTGTTAAATCGCATTGTTTACACATATCTTCAGAAAAAAATCACTTCTACCATCATGGTAAACAACCTGCTTCCCTATTTATAATGGTCTGGCCCTCTGGCAACTTCAGTGCGAAATTATAGCTAATTTTCCTACAAATATCAGATGGTCATAATAATCTGGCCACTCAGTTTATATACATGGCAAAGCACTACATATATATTAGCAGAGATGTTATTTAAACTCTGCTTCTAGAGTTTAGGACTTTATCTTCCTACTTTGATGCAGAATCTCTCAGAAGATTCTCTATTAGAGTATTATTGTTTGTTCCTGGATCCAGAATGAGTGAGTGAACTGGTATTACTTGTTGAAAAGTGATTTTTGACCAGAGAATAATGAGGATTACAAATCTAGCCCTCCTGCTGATGTATTCACTAATTCAACAAAAAATCTGTGAACCTTTCCCTATTTCCATCTTCCTACTTCAATTTCAAATAGCTTTTTGTTTTGTTTTGTTTTGTTGTTTTCTCTCATTTGCATCTGACTGTGATCCCTGGAGGTGACACGGTATGGTGCAAAGAACATGAACCTTGGAATTAGACCAGCCTTGTTCCATTTCTGACTTTACCACTTGCAAACCATATGTCCTTGGGCATAGTATTTAAAATGTTCATATTTCATTTTCAGTAGAATGAAGGCAATAATCTTTACTACCTAAAGTCATTTTGATGAATCAATGACATGACACACATAAAGTCCAGAGCCCATGGATGATACTCAATAATTGTGAGCTGCCTTTGTCCTGCTTTGACTGTTTTACTTTCATGACCAAGAAATACAAGTGCAATTAGCCACCAAGTCTTAGGTCTCTCCCTACAGTAAGGAGCAAGGCAGAGTTATTCAAGCTGGAAATTGAAGATTCCCTATTTCCCATATATGGAATTGCTTTACTGAGTAATTAAGAAAGGACCTCAATTACATTTAAATACTTGTCTTGATCCTTTAAATACTTGCTTTAGTGCTTTTGTATTTTAAAATCAGTACCTTTGATGCTTTAATACTTGTGTTTGAGGGTGTTTCTTAGATTTAGAGTTTGATTGCTATGGAATGGACTTTAGGGCCCATTACCCCACATTCTGTAGGTTTATTTTTAATAGTTCCAAAATACCTCAGCTCTTATTAACCTATTTTGAAATGGAGCTACTGACTTGCTTACAACACTGTCTAGCATTCTCTGTTTTGGGTACTGGTCAGACTTTTAAGCTTCAGAAGCAATGCATCCTTGAAGAGAGAGCTCTCACCCAGGAGTCACGACACCTGGACTTTCAGCTTGGCTCTGCTCTCTGTCCAGACCTTGGACAACTAGCTCTCTTAGCACCTCCAGGGAGGCACCAATTCTCATTCGTTCTTCTCAGAGTCCAGCAGAGTAGAATAAAGTAAAAATTTCAACAACAACAAAGAGTGTTGAATCAATAAATATTTTCATCAATTAGATAATTAATATAGGAATTATAGGCTAAAAAATTGAGTGCATTTTCAGCTGGCTAGCCTGTCATGCTTTTAATCTGGACATGGTGTAGCAGATGAGAAGAAGCATGCTGTCAACAAAAGAACATCCAAACTGCCCCTAGCCAGTTTGGCTCAGTGGATAGAGCATCGGCCTATGGACTGAAGGGTCCTGGGTTTGATTCCGGTCAAGGGCACATGCCCTGGTTTGGGCTCAGTCCCTAGTAGTGATGCTTCCTGCACAGGAAGCAGCCGATCAATGATTCTCTCTCAGTTGATGTTCCTTTATCTCCCTCTCCCTTTCTCTCTGAAATCAATAAGAATACTAGTATATTTTTTAAAAATTCAACCTAAGGAAAAGTCATATAAAAGTTTATTTGGGCCAAACTGACAATTGCCAGGAAAAAAAATCTCAGCAGACTGAGATATTGCTCTGGAGAATGAAACTGCAGTTTATTTTATACATTAGAATCAAAGAGGAAATGGAGGTGGGGGTTACACAAAATGCATTGGTGGTAGATGAGGGAGGCAAGAGAAAGCAAAGCAGAGAAATCTCTGATACTAGATAAAAAGCAAAATAGAGAAACACATACTTCTTTTTCATTGGTGGGTACAGGATAGTTAATATTTACAACACAAAAAGACACTATGTGGTCAACAGAACAGCAATGTGGTCTCATGCTCTGGTACTGGCCATTATGTTTGGAGGGGTCTGAAAGAAAATTATTCTGACATTTCAAAGGTATGTTATATTAGATGCACAAAGGTATGTTATGTTAGAATTTCAAAGTTAAAGATTGGTGGATGACTACCTACCACGACCCACTTTTAGTTAGGGAGTTTTATGTTCAGCTCACCCCCTGTGCTTACTTTGTTTGGTAAGGCCCGCCATACTGTCCTCCCCTGAGCTCATTTAGTATGCGGCTCCTTTTTCATCCACAATGCCAAATCTGCACATTTCTAACTTCAGTTAGAACTTTCCAGAAGTTTTCAAGCAACTCTCCCCAGTTTTTAAGAAGTTCCTTTCAGTGGTTTCTCTTCAACTAAGTATCTCCGTCTATAACAATCTACATCTACACTCTCATCCATTTTATTTTCCTGTGAAAGAAATTTCATCACACTTTTAAATCTTAACAATAACACTCCAGTCTAGTTCAATATTTAGTTATGCAATTTTGTGGTTTCTTTCAAGGCTGTTTGACCCCTACTCATTTCCAACTTTTGCAAACTATCTTCACTCACATTATTAAAACCACAAGCTTATAACAGAACATTTATAAACAATAGTTTTAAGCAGACATATAACAAGTTTTTAAAATAGAGGTGTAAATTGACTTCATAATTAGTGAAATCTATAACTACAAAGTTCCTTCTTTTCCACATGGTCTCATTTTTTATTTTGTTCCAAATTTGAAAATTTAAATTCTGAAGTGAAAATAAATAGGTCCAGCTGACCCCATGTTAAAGGCAACTATTTAGTTCTTATATACAAACATACATAGAAAGGACTTCTAATCATGTATCATTTATTTGTTGAAATCCTTTTATATATGAAATGAATGTAAGTTATGTCTACAAATAGTTATAAAAGAAACTTTCAAATTGTATCTGAGTTTTCTCCTACTGATGCTTGAATATAAGCAAATCATTCCTGCTATTGAGAATGTTGGCTTTCCTTCACTTGCATGGTTAGGTATATTTCATTCATGGCCAAGGAAATCTGAAAAGTAAAAAAGATGTCCTTAAATTAGTATAATTTGCAATGTGCCATTCCTTACTATAGAAATTAATGAACTGGCATTATGAAATAAACAATACAAACTCTAAATGTTATGGAGCAAAGTTCTTATATTTATGTTCAAACTAGAAAAATGGCAAGAAATATTTGAAGAGTATAATATCCAAAATCTTAATGTTGTGCATGAAAGATAGCAGAATGTGCTTCCCCAAAATATGTTGCTTTGGTTTATCATTTTGAGCTCTTGACCGTTGGGAAATAGCAAATGCAGGGATAGGCTTTCTCTGAATTTCCTGTCTACCCAAAGACAAATCCTTCGAAAGGAACTCTACTGTCAAAAGTATCCCAGGAAGTATCATTAACCAGGGAAGATTGACTCTTATTACAGGAGAGGGGACAAGAAGTCAAGGCCACACTCAGACAAACTTTGACACAACTGTCACACCTCATATCTACTCTTCTAAGGGCCCATTTATCTTTCCTAAAAATCATTTACTCTCCCATAAGAGACCTATGTCTTTTCTTAAGATGGTGCATAAGCCTGAATTCTAAGCCACCTTGAGGAGTTACTCATTTTTCCCTGGATATTTCCCATGAATATATGATATATATCTGTTAATAGACTTGTCTTTCTCTTGTTGACCTGTCTTTTATGATAGTTAAGAGCTCAAAATTATATTATTTTTCTCCCCTATATATAGTTCCAGAAAAATGTATATATCAACTATGAAATGCAAATTTTGCTTTAATGTTTGGTTCCTTATATAAATATTTTAACCTACCATAAATGCTAAAACATAGAGTAATTATTCAAAAATATTTTTAAATAGCCATCTTGAGGCATAGAGAAAGCAAGTTATATGGTGGAAGACATAAGTCTTTCTTTTGGTAAATAGTTTGAGCCTAATAAATGGTTTACTAATAGATTGTGAGTCTTTAACCTGTGGAATACACTTGTTAGGCTACAAAAATCATTAATCTGAGTACATAAAACTAAAAGACCATAGCTAAAATAGTTGATATACTAAGTCAAGAAAGAGAGTATGAAAGCTTAGGGAACCTAATTATCTTTTGGGGCACAAATATTATTTCCCTTGGTAGAACTAGCAGTCCATCTTCCCCTTCTTGTAACACTATTCCCAAGTTAACCAGCATATGTTTGTATATGAGTTTTAATTTTTTTACTTGAATCAGAAAAGTGTAGCAATCTGTAGTTTTCAGAGAGTTTGAAATCCAGATAGTGAGAAGACACATAACAGCACAAAATACAAGATAGAATAATAAATATAACATTTGAATCATAGTTTGCAATTTATAAAGTTATCACCATGTCATTTAATAAAGGTCAATACTTAAATGCTCAGTTACTTTCTGTTGGTTTTATTAATGTAAATGTTTGAGAAATAAAAAAGATTAGTGTGAGCAATAATAGTTTAGGAAGCCTTTATTTGCGGCAGGATTTTTGAGGGTCTTGAAAATGATAAGAGAATAAATAGTGTTGGCCTAGTAGGTTTACAGCCTCTGAAATGGCTTCAAACCAGCAGCAACATCTTTTGAAACATTTATAGAGACACCAAATATCTGCAGTGCCTACTATTGGAAGGTCTTTTGTTTCCACCACCCACATATTCCATGGGTTGTTCAAAACATATTCTGTGAAATGAGAGACATACTATACACGTTACCCTGAATATTGAACTAGAATCTGGATAGAATATCAGAATCAATTTAGAACTTTTTAAAAATTTATGCAACTCCTCAGACCTACTGAAACAAAATTTCCTAAGGGGTGAAGAATGTATTTTTTAAAATATTTTTATTGATTTCCGAGATAAAGAGAGAGGGAAAGAGAGTTAGAAACATCAATGATGAGAGAGAATCATTGATCGGCTGCCTCCTACATGCCTCCCACTGGGGATCAAGCCCACAACCCAGGCATGTGCCCTTGACCAGAATCGAACCCGGGACCCTTCAGTCTGCAGGTTGATGCTCAATCCACTAAGCTAAACCAGCTAGGGCAAGAATTTGTATTTTTTATAAGCCTCTGAGAATTCTGGTCGTTAGCCAGATTTGAGAATTACTAGATCTGAGGTTAAAGTATATTTGTCAACAATGTTTTCTTAAAACTAACAGCAATAAAATGTTAAACAGCGATTCTAGTAGGGTTTGCAGCACTCTCACAATTAAACTCATGCTGGGTTCCTCCTCTTTGCAAGACTCCATGAACCCCCTGACTCTGGGCCTCCTTGGAGGCCTTCAGGAATATCTAAGATAAAGGCAAATTCCAGAATTAACTCAACCAAGAAGATGATGATTGAAGTGTTTGGAACTATATTAGTAGGACCATCAGAAAAGTGGTATTTTGTTCGAAGAAGAAGGATATAAATATATGAATAATGGAAAAATAAATAAGAGCTGCCTCTATTTGAATATTATCACTACCTCACACACACACACACACACACACACACACACACACACACACACACAAAACCCTTTGCAACAGCAGGGATGGATGTAAGGACATTATACTAAGTGAAATAAGCCACTCAGAGAAAGACAAGTATCATATAATTTTACTCATATGTGGAATCTAATGAACAAACAACTACCAAGTAAAATAGAGGCAGAGTAGGCTGGGAGCTTTCAGGGGGCAGGGGTGGTGGTGAAGAGATTGAGCAAAAAAAGAACAGTGTGGTGATTACAGGGGGAACAAATAGGGGTAGAAGTGGAGGAAAGTATAGGGGATGGTAAATTATGATGGAAAATAAATAGGTATCAAAAATATATTTTTAAAAGTTGATAAGGGCTAGATTTCAGAATATATAAAGTGTCTCTATGACTCAAGTAGGAAAAGACGGGTAAATCAATAGAAAAATGGCTAGAAGATAATGAGTACTTCCAAGAAGACAAACTCCAAGAGCTAAAAATGTTGTAATTAGGACAATTAGCAAATTAAAACCACAGTGAGATACCATTAACCATGCACAAATTTGAGAAGTACTAAGTCTAACAATGTCAGGTATTGATGAAGGTATAGAGTAACAGAAACTCATATATAATTCTGGTGGGAGTGTTTCTTTATGCCATCTCTTTGGAAAGCTGTAATTACCTAGCAAAATTGGAAATGTGTGTATTCTACAGTCCATTAATTTGTCTCCCAGTTATGTGTGCCAGAGAATATATTGCATGTTAGCACAAGGACACGTGTGTCTGGTTGTTCACAGCTGCCTTTATAATAGCAAAAAGTAGAAGCAACCTAATTGTTTATAAACTGGTTAAATAAATTGTGACCTTTTAGCCACAACATGGATGGTCCTAGAGGGTATTATGCTAAGTGAAATAAGTCAGACAAAGAAAGAATATCATATAATTTCACTTATATGTGGATCTAAAGAACAAAATAAATGAGCAAACAAAATGTAAACTGACTCATAGATACAAAGAGCAGACTGAAGGTTGCCAAATGGGAGGGGTGTTAGAAGGCTGAGTGAAAAAGGTGAAGGGATTGAGAAGTACAAATTGGTAGTTACAAAATAGTCATGGGATGTAAGGTACAGCATAAGGAATATAGCCAATAATATTGTAATACTAGTTACTATGTAATGGTGCCAGGTGGATGCTAGACTTTATTGGGGGGGGATCACTTCAAATTATATAAATGTCCAATCACTACCCTGTACACATGAAACTAATATAAAACAATATTGACTATCAACTATAACTGAAAAATAAATTTAAAAGGAAAAAAGGTCTATTACCACATAGATTACTTTAAAAATTGACAATAAAAAACTATACCATTGGATTGGGATCGGTTTTGAGTTGAGTGTTAACTGATACATTATCTTAGTGGTTTAACTGAATTAATAATGTTTAAGTGAGGCAGACATTTTCTGGGCCACTGATGTAGGGAAAGAATTAAACAGAGTGTATGGGTCACAATAATACTACAGCTGGACCTCAACCAGCTTAACATCTGGAATCTTAGTCTCCCTTCTTCCCTCAAGCCCAGGTGGATGTCAAAGGTTTATAAACGTTTTCATTACAACCATCAACCCTGTTTCATGCTATTCCTCCAGGCCTCAGGTTTGCTGAAACTATGCCTCAAATCCATTGTTTCCCTTGCATCTTTGTGGCTGCAGCTATCACTATAGTGGTGGCAGACTAAGTCCCAGACTCACTATTCTGTGAGAGCCTCTCACTAAAGTTTCCTTGCCCTGGTAAAGAAGGTGTGGCTGTGCCTCCCATGCTCCCCTCCAGTATTTCATTCTTTCAGGGCTGAGAAGCATGAGCCCTAAAACAATTTATTCTCCACATTTCTAGGGACAAGTCCTCTGGTTACTTCCCCCTTTCACAGATCCTATATAATAAAAGGCTAACATGCAAATTGTCCCCTTGAGAGTTTGGCCAACCAGGAGTTCAACTGCTCACCATGATGTGCGTTGACCAACAGGGGGCAGTGTGGAATGAAGGAAGACCCCAGCTGGCAGCCAGTAGCCAGGGGAAAGAAGGCCCCGATCGGCCTTGATTGCCAGCCAGGCCTAGGGACCCTACCCATGCACAAATTTCATGCACTAGGCCTCTAGTTTATTATGAAACTAGTGATGCTTATTTGCACAGGTTTCTTCAAAGGACCTAGAAGGAGCCCTAACAATATATTCAACTGGTCTTAATTTTATCAAATTTGCAAGACCAAGATATTTTAATGGGAATGAATTAAGGAAGGCCTTTGTCAATTTCTACTCTAACATTCCTTTCATAAAACTTCAACAGGTAACATTACAATAGCCCAGAGCATTTTTGATACTTGGTTATGGGAAAGTTGAGCTGCAAATATGTTAAATATAATATTAGTGGAATATAGATAGATATCTATATCTATATCTATATCTATATCTATATCTATATCTATATCTATATCTATATCTATCTATCTATCTATCTATCTATATATATATATATATATCAATCTATCTGGGCCAGATATATCTATCTGCTATCTATCTATTGACCATAGATCAATAAATAAATAGATATACTTATATAATATATATAAATAGATAGATAATTAAATAACAAACTTAGAGATAGACCTGGGGTGGGTGGAGAAACAGATATTGTTTGTAGTCATTTCTCTGCATAGCTGAGTGATTGCTAAGCATCCATCCATAGAGTGGCTTGCAGGAATATTCTTACTGGCCACTGTGGTGACTCATCTGGTGAGAACAAAAGTGAAAGGCTGGAGTTTTAGCCGCCAAAGCAATGGAAATACTGGGGGAGAAATTAGGTTCAAATGTATGAAACCAGAGGCTATACTGTGGGAAAAAACCTTCCAAACATTTCACATATGAAGAAATTTGATAGAAATTTTCCTAAATTTATCAACAATCCGAAAAGTTTGCATGTTATTACAGATATGTTATAAAATGAAAATTTTTCTGAAAATCTCAATACATTTTTAAATTTTTGATTAAGCATGTGTAGGGTAGGGAAGCTTTTCCATGACCCTCTTAGGTCCCTGCTGAATCTGAAAATTAAACAGACTAACAGGGGAAAAGCATCCAAATTTATTTGATAGAAGTTTTACTTGGCATAGGAAACTTCATAAAGAAATGAAGACCCAAAGAGACAGTTAAATCTGAGTATTTTTATTCTAGGTTTAAAGAAGAGTGGCCAGTTGTGTAGAAATACAATAGGTTAAAGGTATGAGGTAAATTCAATAAATGGGAAGAAACTTAGCAAAGCCTGTGTGCTTGGGTTCTTCATGGTGTGCCTCTCACAGGAGGGTTTTATGACCTCTTTCATGGGAGAATGGGATGAGGGAAGTCAGACTAACCTTTCTGCTATTGTCTCGAACTCCTTCATCTTAAAATATTCAATGTGCTGCAGGGCCATATTTGGGGGAGTGTGTCCTGAACCCCATCATATGCTAGCGTTTAGAAGAAAAACATATCTTTCTATTTGTACAATAGAAAAATCATTTTCCACAATCATTGTCATTTGGAGAGGCACTCAAAGAAGAGATAATAAAAATACGTAGAAAAAAAATCTTAGAGATACGCCTGACAATTAAAAATACTATTTTTACTTTTTTGTAGTCTCTGTTAGCTTTTTAAAATGGATATTTTGTTCTTATTTTCTCATGTAAATAAATACTTATTTTCATACCTGATTTTATATTTTTAGATTTGCTTTTTTTTTTTTAAGATACCACAAATGATATAAGGTTCAGGCCCATTTGTGCTGCCCAACCCCACCCTCCCTCATCACTTCTACTGAGTAACCACTAACCCAGTGCCTCTGGCACACACCACTCTGTTTTTCCTTCTCCAAGAGATCTAGTGTCTCACTCAGCTGCCCTTGGGGGTGTTAACCACAAAAGCCCTGACACTGCTCATCAAACATGATGTTACACGTCAACGCCTACAGAAACAGCTACTGAAACCCTACTATTCCCCTTTGTCTGGAATCCCCTCTCTCCACTAAGGGATTCGGGTACCATTGCTGTCCCAAGCAGAGCAAGGAAGTCCATAGAAACCCACTTCCCCCTGGCTATCCTGAGAAAAAGATTCTACCGCAATCTGAATTTGGGAGTTCAAGAATTTGGAATGGAGAAAGTGATGTTCTCTGCAGCTCACTTGATAGGACCCATGGAATCATAAAAAAAAAAAAAAAAAATGAGAAAAATATTGCTTCATTGTTTCAGTTACTGCCTGGTTTAAGTGGTTTTCTGTGAACGAACCAACTTAGCCCTCCTCTCAACCCTGTTTTTTAGGTAAACTGTGTTCTTGCATTACAATTAACCGGCTTAATAAATGCTTGTTGAGACACTCACTGTGGGTGCATTGAGTAAACAGACTAATTCTTTGCAGTTTGTGAAGCTAAAGCTCCCCTCCACTATGTCTGTCTTTGCGGCTGGTTGCTGGGTAAGCCACCACACTGTCTATCACCTAGGTGTCACCATAGCTAATTAGTAAAATGAATCTAAGTAGATGGAATGTTCGGTCCCTATGACACCTTTATTTCTATGCTAACGTACAAAGTGGCCATTTACAAGATTCACTTAATTTCTACAAGGAAGTTCAGAAGCTGTAAGAACTCTCATTCTCTCTTCATTGCTGAGGCTGATGGGGATCACTCACGGCTTTCGGTCTAAAGTAGCCTTAATCTGAGATTCAGTACAGTGGCTCAGAAGGAGCTCCAGGCCTGGCCTAGCACCCGAGCCCTGGAAGGATGGAGCACAGCCCTCTGCACATTGCGTGCGTCTCCACTCAAGTCTTCTAAAGTCTCCTTGAACCTCTGCAGTTTCTCCTGGCCCACTAGTTTTACTCAAGGATGTGAAACGAAGCCTTAGGATAACACCTATACCAGTGCCACTCAAAATGAGCTCCTCAGACCAGTGTGGCCCACAAACTGCTGCCAGGCAATGAAAAAGTCAATACAGAAATAGAACATCTGCATTAAAAAATAAAACAAAAAACTTTTATAGTCAGCTGGCCTGGCTGCACACGCTCACGTCCAAGCACATAGTCAGTGAGCTCAAGTCCTTAAACAGGGAATGCTCAATTAGACTGTTACCAATGCACATAGCAAGTTGCATGTGAGCTGCAAACGGGTCATGCAAAATAAGACCTGGTCTGCAAGAGACCAGAAGGGCAGAAACTATGTTTTAAAAGCTAGTTCTTCATGATAAATAGTTTTAAAACATTGGGTAGAGGCTATTAAGAGTGGGCAGAGAAGTGGGAAAATTTTAATGAATTCAAGTGAGAAAGACCGAGCGACCTCTGTGCAGATAGTCCCAACTTCGGCACAGTCTCGGAGTAGTTTTCAGCTCTGCCGTGACCTACTGGAATTCAGTGCACCAGGGCCAAGGTGCACAGGTCGCAGGCCAGATGGTATTCTACTGTCAACCGCCTCTTCAGAGACTGCGGAGAATGTCCTTCTATCCAGCAGAGCAGAAAAAACTGGTCCTGTGCCTGTGTACAGCACTGATGACCAAAAGAAAAGCCACACAGGGACATCTAGTGGCAATGGGAAGTCACCAAACTACTCAAAGGAGTCCAAGAATTTCCAAACTACAAGCTGCAACAGGCTTTAGAGTCATTTATGGAACTCTACCTCACACCTCGCAAATTAGCCACTGCATCTGAAGGTAAACAGAGGTCAGAGTGACCTGCAGCCCCTGAAACGGAACTGGAGACCCTGGCCACTTGGTAGGTGGCCACACCTGACAAGTCACTGTGAAGCCAAGTGAAGCAAAGAACAAAGGCAATAGATAAATTCTTCAGGCCAGTGTGCTGAGGAGCAACTAGAGACAGGGAACCCTCATTTTATGGGCAATTACTACAGTACTCTCTTTCTAGTTGGCTGTAAAACAGAGCTGACCCTGGAGAGGTAGAAAAGACACAGGACTCTGAAATCAACTAAATACATTGAACAGTCCTCCAAACTTGCTGATCTAAAAAATTAGCATCAGCGGAATTCTTAATGAGAGTTGCTTGTGAGCCTCACAGCAAGATGATCCAGCAAATCAAAGCTAGCCACACAGATTGATAAAACAAAGCCCTTGGAGGAAGCAAGCCTCTCCTGGCCTCTGATGGTCAGACCGAAGTTGAAACGCATACAGCTGCAGCAGGTTTTCAGTGTCAAAAGCTGACTCTTTCACAGACAGACACATGTGCAAATAAATTAAATTAGGTCTAAATTAGTTGGTGAAACTCATAGTGGATTTTATTCTGAGGAAAATATTGAAAGTCTATTACCACTGATTTTTGCCTCTTCTACATTTAGCAAGGTCAAATTTTACATACTCCAATTCATGCACTCTAATGTAGCTTTTTAAAAATTATCCAATTGATACAATCTCGAAGTCCTCCCTTCAACTCACCAATCCCCACCCATTTAATGACAAGAAAGCTCTTAAACCTGTCCATCATGCTCACCAAACCTTTCTTGGTTACAACTGCCCATTCCAGTTGAACGCATATTGCAATTCAAATTACTTATTCAAATAATTTACCTCTTCAAGTTTCTCCTCCTTTCCCAATTGAAATTTGGGCAAAAGAAGATCATATGGTGAATGTGGCCTCTAGACCTTGTGTTGTGTTTCTCTCCTGGCTTCTGCTTCCCTGCGCTTATACCTGAGTTTCCTGCTCTCTGACCTCAGACTGTCTGTCTAAATCTATGCTAAGAAGTCCACACTGGTGAAATCCATACTCTATTCCCTCAACACATTGAGTGTTTAATATTATCTCCCCCTTCCCAACCAACCCTGTCTCTTCTTTTTTTTAAATATATTTTATTGATTTTTTACAGAGAGGAAGGGAGAAGGACAGAGAGTTAGAAACATCAATGAGAGAGAAACATTGATCAGCTGCCTCCTGCACACTCCCCACCGGGGATGTGCCCACAACCAAGATTTCGAACCTGGGACCCTTGAGTTCACAGGCCGATGCTCTATCCACTGAGCCAAACTGGTTAGGGACCCCTGTCTCTTCTTAAAGGATATTTACCTCTACCATCACCTCCACCCACAGCCTCTACCATAGCCTTCACTAGAGTCATCCCTCATATAAGAATCTCTAGGACTGGTCTACCAGTTCTCAGTTCTCTCTGGGAACATGTCAGAACTCCATGAAAAATCTATGAGTGAGCCAGATCTATGAGGGGTCATATTTCTGGACCTCTCTTTTATAAACCACATGAGACTTATCTAATCTAATAAAAGAGTAATATGCAAATTAACCATCACTCTGAGACACCTAAGCCACACCCAACAGCCAAGCCACACCCACCAGCCAATCAGAGTGACTGTATGCAAATTAACCCAGCCAAGATGGCAGCTGGCAGCCACGGAGCTAGAGCAAACAGGAGGCTTCTGTTTGGAAGAAACTGCCTACCTCGGCTGCCTGGGCCTCTGCTCAAGGCAATAAAGTTTCAATTATAGAAGCCATGGAGCTGAAGCAAACAGGAGGCTTCATTACTTGCCTAGGCCTCTACTCAAGGCAACAAAGTTTCAATTGTAGAAGATAAATAAACCCCAGAAACCTGATTTCAGCCAGCCTCACTGAGACCTTGGGTCAATGGGAGCTGTGGGCAGCCTAAAAATGGCCCTCAACCCCTCACCCAGGCTGGCCAGGCACACCAATAGAGATCTGAACCCTGAAGGGACTCTGGGCAGTCTGAAAACAGCCCTCAGCCCCTCACCCAGGCTGGTGACACCCCCATGGGGTGAGGGTCCCCACTGGGGGGCTTGGCCAGCCTGCAAACAGCCATCAACCCCTCACCCAGGCTGGCCAGGCATGCCAGCAGATGGACATCCTCCGAGGTGTCCCAGACTGAGAGAGGGCATAGGCTGGGATGAGGGACCCCGCCCCCCCAAGTGCACAAATTTTTATGTACGGGGCCCCTAGTAAGCTATAATAATAAAAGCATAATATGCTAATTATACTGGACAGACTTCTGGATAAAGCTGGGAGTACAAGGGAAGCCTAAGCCCGGGGTGCCAGAGGGAAGCCAGTGCCAACAGCTGGGAGAAGGAAGGCCTACTCTTCAAAAATATCATGCATCAGGCCTCTAGTCCTATATAATAAAAGCTAAATATGCAAATTGTCCCCTCAGGTGGTCATTTGACCAAGAGACCAGAAGTTCAACCACTCGTTATAACATGCATTGACCACCAGGAGGCGGTGCGGATCACAGTGGGCATTTGCGATGTGCGGCAACTTCTCACTGGCTACCTGGGGGTGGGGATGACAGGGATGGAGGTGTGGTGAGAATGTGGGGTGTCTGCCAAGCTTCCTCTCACTTCTTCTACCCTTTTCTGGGATGCCAGGGTTCATGAGCCAGGTGCTGGGCACCCACTAAGAGCCCGCCCCGCACCCACACTGCCTCTTCCTAGTGAGTCGGGCCACAGCTGCTGGGTTCAGTTGGGTTCCTCATGGGTTCGTGAAAGAGCCGGTCTGGGAGGCCGACTGGAAGAGAGTGCGCTGCCCACCTGGCTTTCATGCAGCACTGCTGGGTGGCCCAGGGGACAATGCTGCACCCCAGCCCGTAGTGTCTGTCCACGCTCATTGCATCTTTGTGTGGGGACTCGGGCACCGTGACTCAGGCGGAGGGGGGCACGTGGGGACCCGGAACCCAGGTGCTTCCCAGGGCCCAGAAGTCAGCTAGGACTTGTCCTTCTACACCAGACACTCATGCTTCGCTCGACACTCAGGATTAGGGACCGCACCTGTGCACAAATTTCGTGAACCAGGCCTCTAATATTACATAAATAACAGTAAAGAGAACAGTATAACAATGGTCTGATGTACCATCACTTAGCTTTAGAAATTCACAGCTCATGACCAATCTTGTTTCCTATATACTGACAACTTTTTGTCTCTCACTATCCTATCCCTGAATTTTGCAGCTATCTCAGACAGCACATCACATGTAAACATTTCAGAGATGTGTCTAAAAGATACTCTTTTGCATGCTCAATACGTTATCACACCTGAAAATGTTGAAAACAATTATTTAATAGCAAATATTCTATTATGTTAGCATTTCCCCAAATTGTTTACCATTTTTCACTTTGCTTTTTACTGTTTTTTGAATTAGAATCCAAATGGCATCCGTACATTGACAAAGGAATAAACCTCTCAAATTTCTTTTAGTCTATAGGTTCTCCCACTGTCTGTGTCTGCCCCTGTCTTTTACTCTGTTTTTTCACTATAAAGTTTTCCTTTGTCTGAATTCTTCTCCCTTCATCTTCTTCATGATTTCTTTTCTATGAATTTGTATTCAAAATGAGTGATGCATAGAAATTCATGTTGCCTTTTCTATCTAGACAACTGCATAGTCAGGAATGAGTAATCCCTATTTATCTTCTTTCTGTGATGTTAACAGCCATTGTTACTCTTTGCTAAGATCTATTAATTTATTAAGGATTGAAAAGGTAGCCCTGACCAGCTTGGCTCAGTCGATAGAGCGCCGGCCTGCGGACTGAAAGGTCCCAGGTTCGATTCTGGTCAAGGGCATGTACCTTGGTTGCGGGCACATCCCCAATAGGGGTGTGCAGGAGGCAGCTGATCAATGTTTCTCTCTCATTGATGTTTCTAACTCTCTATCCCTCTCCCTCTCTGTAAAAAAATCAATAAAATAAATATTTTTTAAAAAGATAAATCATTACTTCAATTTTAACTGAAATACTTCTGCAAAGAGACCATTCTTCTTCAACAATGACTAGTTGTGCTGACATACAGTTTGCATAGGAGAGGCAAAATAAAAGCTCAGTTGTTCCTTTTTTAAGTTTTCAAAAAGATCCCTAATGTTCTTCAAAGAAGATAATATACATGATCTTCCATTTATACTAGTATTATGTATATAATATGTGTGCACTACATGTATTATGTATATAATATGTGTGCACACACATGTATATATTTTATGAACTCATGGATATAAATATATTTAATGTCTTGCAATTTATTGCAACTGTTATACTTACTGATGCTCAATTAATCCTGTTTTTGATATGAAAGTTTATTCATTTTGGCCCCAGAGTCCTTAAGACCAGTTATGTGCAAGGTTCATCTTACATTTTTTTTTGCATCTGCCTGCTAGTTCTTTTTAGTGGATGTACATAAACAGAAAATATAATTATTTTTGTTTTGTTTTGTTTTAAATAAGCTTCATCATAAGTTCAAGCTAATGCTTCTAATTCAAATTAGAGAAGATATGGTTTTTACTTTAACTAATGTCATTTCTGTTTCCTTCCTGCCATGCCCCAAATAGTAGGTTACAATGCCACCAACACAATCACTCATTTGCTTTATCCCATACTACATACACAGCGGTCTCGGAGTAATATCAACACTACCACTAATTTTTTAATGACTGAAAAGTTGTCTTTTTTAAGTTCTGTTGTCCCCATTAGAGATGTAGAATCAAGCTCCATGCTTTAAAGACACTTGTGATAGTTCTTCTGTGGGAGGTTGTGTCATCAATAGGCTGCACATTGAGGGTTCATTTTCTTTTTACTTTGAATGTTTCATAATTGCTCTTTGTAGTTAATTATTTTAAATTATTATGTAAAATACTTACATTTCCAAAGTTACATATTCCAACCAAGGTATTAAAAAAATAGTCTGTCTCTCTCTCTCCCACTCTATTCCTTCCTTCTTCATATAGTTAAGTATTTCTTTTTAATTCTGTGGCTTGTCTTTTTACTGATTTTTTTAATAGAAGCACAAATATACACACATTCATATGTAAACACACACATGTGTGTATATATTCCTATATTTGGGAAATTACACAATAGCAAAATATAGAGACTTTTAAAATTCTTTTATACAGCTGCATAATAATCCATTATATGAACACATTATAATTTATTCAACTATTTTCTATTGGTAATATTTAAATTGTTTGCAGGGTTTTGTTGTTATGAATGGTGCTCCTATGAATAGCCTTGATCACAAGTATTTTTATATTTTTGAGTGGTGTAATTTTGGGATAAATTCTTAAAAATGGGGATTTGTGTAAATTTTCTAGTTCATATTTTGAAATGTATTTTAAAACCCAAACTTAGAATTCAAATATAATCATTATTGTTTTGTTTTGGTTTTGAGTTAATAGATTTAAAATTTGTTTGTGGGGCAGAACAATGTGAAGTCATGATTTTCCTAGGGGAACAATATACTATTTCTCCATAAAATAGTCATAAATTTAAATCCATCAAAGAAACCAGAAGCAATTTTAAAGGCAATAACCATAACTATATTATATGCATGCAATATAAAATCACAACCATGAGCATAAATGTCCCAGGAAAAAACAAAGATGTTAAATTAGACCTCATCAGCTGTTTCCGAGTTTTTCATTCGGTTTCATTTGGCCATAGATTATTCTGCTTTCTGTTAGTGTACCACTTGGCTTTGAGTATGACATGATTAAAAATTAATGGTTTTAACTACCATTTCTGAGAAGTGAGTGATTTAATAGTGTTACACTGGAAGTGTCATGATTTCTGTATATCTGCTCCAAGCAAAAGAGACTATTCCAGCAAAAGAGGCTTTAAAACTTCGATATCCATCATCATAACATCAAGACTGCTGATCTCAGGGAGAAAACTCCACTGCCAGGTAGAATATATACAGACTCAAGAAGCTGTGTGTTCATAAATGTCTATTAGCAATATCTTAGTTTACACCTAACAATTGAGCAAATACTTACAAGATTAGCTAATATTCCACCATAATAATTTGAGACAGTAGATAATCTGGGTCAAATGCAAAAGGATCAATGTTGAAACAAAGTGGTTTTCTTGGTCACTTCAATTAAATTCTAGCAAGTTATTCAGTAAAAATGATCTAGACAAGTTTCTGTATTTATTTGTCCCTTTTAACTTTATTGTACATCTCCGGGATTGACAAACTTTTTGTAAAAGGTCAGATAGCAAATGCTTAGACTTTGTGAGCTAAGGGACAAAATCAAGTATGTTATATAGGTACTTATATAATAAGAGGGAAAACAAGTCACATTTTTTATTGATGACATTCAAAAGATAACAATAATAATAGAGCATAATTTTGCCTTTGTAATTCAGATCTACTAGTGAGAAGAAAGGAATTTTATTCATAGGATAACGCTTAATTGAGCTTCAAAGTTAGTGTTCCCAATCATGAAATTATTGCAAATGTACATTAATAAGGACTCTTTTAGCTTGTGGGCCAAACAAAAACAGGCAGCAGGCAACATCTGGCCCATAGGCCACAGTGCGCTGACCTCTGGCCTAGACAATTTACAGGTTGGTACGGGCTCAGTCAGTCCAAAAATCTTTCTGCTTTCTTTATAAGTCCTAACTTAAAGACTCCCCACTAAAGTACAAACTGCAAGGTAGGGGTTCACTTGTCTATTCATTGATGTATACCAAGTATCTGGCTTATAGGAAGCCCTTTGTAATATTTCTTTTATGAAGCAATGAATAAAATATTTTCTATTTTATGTATAGACATTTGGGTTAGATAAAACCTAACTAACTCTTAAAAATCAAGATTCTGGCCCTAACCGGTTTGGCTCAGTGGATAGAGCGTCAGCCTGTGGACTCAAGGGTCCCAGGTTCGATTCCAGTCAAGGGCATGTACCTTGGTTGCGGGCACATCCCCAGCAGGGAGTGTTCAGGAGGCAGCTGATCGATGTTTCTCTCTCATCGATGTTTCTAACTCTCTATCCCTCTCCCTTCCTCTCTGTAAAAAATCAATAAAATATATTTTTTTAAAAATCAAGATTCTGGGAGTCCACAGTAAAAAAAACACAAGGAATCCTATTTCACTTACTTCTGGGCATTCTAGTTGTTTATCCCACAAATAATCATGACTACTAGTGGCTGGTCTACTCAAGTGAGAGCATGCTCCATGTCTGAAGAACATTTAATAGAAGGACATTTTAAAATAGGAGTAACTCAATGCATTTAATTTTTTTGACAATTAACAAATAACCATTTGTTTTTGGTGACATCATATTGGTGATTCAGAGAAAATTAATTTCAAAACTATTATTCTAAGACACTAACCACAAAATGCTATTAAACTCACAACTTTATCTTTGACCTTATTTGTAGGAGCTACAATCTTTGTACTATAAATATCCCCACATCTTGTTACTCATATTTTATCACTGGAAAAGTGGAGACTTACACCTGCCTCCAGAACAAATAGAATTTTTAGAATCAGAGGATAGTTCAAATATTTTTCTGGTTCAATATACTTTAAACATAATGAAAAGGAGAGAGCAAAAGTAGGTGATTTGCCTGTGTGTCTCATGTCGGTTAGTGGCAAAGCTACCATTAGACCAGTTCTTAGTTCTCAGCTCCAACTATGTTGCCATGAAAGATGAGTTATAAAGAAAAGTAAATTATATTCTACTAGTTATCAAGTTTATAGATTTAATAGCTCAGACAAGGATTTAGCAAACCCCTTATTTTCATGGTTAATACAACCCCCAGAAAGATAATATATACAACTGTTTCAGCAAACACTAACAAAACTTCTACATTTCGGCCAGTAATAATACTGTCTGTTTTACATTCAGTACGCCAATAGTCAGAAATTGATTAATTTTTATGAAACACTTGGTTGGGAGCAGGGTGTAGATGATAATTTCCAAAGAACAGACTGGGCACAGTTTGGGAACCAACTTGATTACAGAGGCAATGAGGCTATCCAAATATTTGTTCCTTGTCCCATCTGTCCCCCTAAGGCAGCACATTGCAAATGAGAGGGAGAAGGCCAAGTTCATTCACCCAGTGTGGCATTTTTTTTTAATTTAGTTATAACTCTTGCTGTCATACTGATGATATAACATACTACCACTAATCAGATAAAATTATAACGCACTAGAATGAACGCTGTTTTAATTGTGTAATGTTGTAGATGCTTTACAGGTGTCTGAATTAAATCTCATGACAACTATATAGAGGAGCAGGTGCCATAGATGGCATGAATAGCCTAAATTCTTCATCTCTCCATGCAGCCATGTCCTTGTGCCATGCGACTTTGCCGTTCTCACTAATGAGGCTGTCTATTTCCTAGCACTTTAATCCTGCAGTCACAAATATGCCTTCCTTTGGCCAACAGAATCTTAGTGGGTGTGATAAAGGCAGAATCTTCAGAAGATGCTTAGACGGTTCCTTTTCCTTTCTTACTCTGCCATGGCTATAACACATGGTGGCTAGCCTACTGGAGCCAGAGTCAGCAAAGTTTTTCTGTAAAAGACCAAATAGCACACCTTTTTGGTTTTGTGGGCCACGTGATCTCTACCACAACTATTCAACTACTCAACTCGACCATCGTGACACAAAAGTACCCATGTAAGATACGAGAATGAATGAACACAAGTGTGTTCTAATAAAATGTTATTCATAAAAACAGCCCATGGGCAGGATTTGATTGATGAGCCATGGTTTTCTGACCCTTGGACTACAGAATGAGACACATAGAATTGAGTTGCCTCAGTAATACTAGTTGAGGTCTTTTGGAATCAGCCAAGCTCCAGTCAATTCCCAGCAATGTGAGTCAGCCAGATACCTCAAGGAGAACTGCCTGGCCAAGTTGTATCTTCTAAGTAGACACATGAGCAAACCCAGCCGTTAGCTCAACTTTGCAGAATCATTTGCAAAGCCATTGAGTCATGGGTGATTGCTACATAGAATTATTCTGGCAAACGGTTATTAATACACTTGTTGAAGTATTAATTTTGTCATTTTAGAATGAAAGATGGGACTTAAGGAGGTTAAATACCTTGGTCATTCTCTCAGGCACAGAAAGTGTCAGAGCCAAGACTTTGGAGTGTTCTACTATAACAAAACTGTTCCAGCCCTTTACTTTCCCCTGTATTTTAGGTGGTTTTGCTTATACAGAGGTATAGGTATAGATAATTTAGGTTAATAGATTCAGAATTTTAGGCAGCCACATCTCACTCTCCACTGATTCCCCTCTTAGCTTTTAGCTGTTAAGTGTCATGTCACCCTGGCTTAAAGTTTGGAATAGTTTCTTTAAATTGCTACCGCAGACCTCCTTGTGATGTATCCTGGTTCATATTTTCCAAAACTTCAGTAAAAGGAAATAACTTAAATGGCCCACTCTTGCACACAGTTCCTCTCTCTCCATTTCACTGCTCCCATTTTATGCAGGGCTGTCAGAGCTTTCTGAATTAAATGTGACTTAGGGCCTGCGCTCGCTGACTGAGGAGGCTCATAGGTCCAATAGCTCATCCACAAGCTTGTACTTGAGCTGTCAAGCATGAGAGATTGGTGCCAAATTCAACCCAACATAGCCCTTTCCCAGTAGCCTGCCTTCAACAACTCCTCCTTGTCAAACCCCACAGTTTACATAGGATATATAGTGAATAAAATGCTCTGAAAGATACGAGTGTAGAGGTGCTTCCTCCGCTGATAGCAGGAACACCTATCAGCTTCCTACAGGGCTGATATTTCAGGCTGGCAGGGGAGAGATGATCATAGGATTTTTGTGCTGCTGTTTCTAAATGGATTGTAGACTCCCAAGGCAAACTGCCTCACTCCTCAGAAGAGTGGGTGTGATGCAAATGGCCACGCAATTCAAAAAAACTTTTTTTTTTTTTTTTTGGTATTTATAAAGTAGAATCCTTAGGGGAATGGTTTATAGAATCCATGCAGGATTCCCTGGGCTTGAGCTGCTCTCTGCCTTAAAGTTTAATGTTTAAGGCTCTAGAAACTTCATGCCCCTCTAACTGCCTGGAGAAACGTCCGGCTTTAGAATCATTAAATGTGAGTGGGAGGGTAGCTGTTGGTGATGTTCAGGTGTTTCTTGAGGAACCAGAATTCTGTTATGACTCTGAGAGTTAATCTCCTACCTGAACACAGCATGATCACGCCAAGTCACTAGCAGTCAGGTTAGTAAGATCCAAGAGGTAGACTCTTTGTGTTTTAATATGGTAAAAGGAAGCATGCGCCCAAACCGGTTTGGCTCAGTGGATAGAGCATCGGCCTGTGGACTGAAGGACCCAGGTTCGATTCCAGTCAAGGGCATGCACCTTAGTTGCGGGCACATCCCCAGTGGGGGTGTGCAGGAGGCAGCTGATCGATGTTTCTCTCTCATCGATGTTTCTACCTCTCTGTTCCTTTCCCTTCTCTCTGTAAAAAAAAAAATGAATAAAAATATTTTTTTTTCAAAGGAAGCATGTTGTAATCAAGAGAATACATAGCCAAGGAAACAGCAAGTAAGAATAAAAAGATGAGCACTGACCGTGTCTGTCTAAAGCACACACAATGGTGAGGCGGCTCGTGTTATTGTCCTCTTCCCAGTCTCATTTGCAAGACTCTTCCTAGTGTGGAGATGAATGCAGGGTGCTATCGACAATGGACTGTATTTTACTCACATACATGAGATCACCTATCTTGAAAAGGATGTGTCAGAGTATCTTCGTTTTATGCCATGTAATATCGAACTGTCTTTGGTCGAGACTCATACTCAGCAAGCGTGCTTGTTTATCACATGAGCCTATGAGTGCGATGCGCAAAGCACTGAGTCATGGAGTAACTTCAGTTCCTCTGGTCTCACTCCATCAGAGAAAATCAACAGACTTTCTGGTAATGATTTAGCTTCCAAGGCAGCTCGACCACAAGGGCAGAATATCTGATCTTGGGATTCAGACCATCAGACCACGGAAGAGTTACAAGACAGAGTTTCATGAATGCCCCGCCATTCCTTTTTAAAAATATATATATTTTTATTGATTTCAGAGAAAGAAGATAGATAGAAACATCAGTGAGCAGAGAGAATCGTTGATTAGCTGCCTCCTACAAGCCCCACACTGGGGATCGAGCCTGCGACCTAGGCATGTGCCCTGACCGGGAATTGGACCCTGACCTCCTGATTCATAGGTCAAGGCTCAACCACTGAGTTACACCAGCAGGGCCAACCTATACTTCTTAAAAAATGTGAAGGTCATAAAAGACAAAGGAAAAGTTAAAGAACTCTTTCATTTTATTAAAAACTAAATAGAAATGATAACCAAATGTTTATGTGGCTCGTGTTTGATTCCTCAATAAAAAATAAAGCAGTTATAGAGGACATTATTAAGAAAACTAGGGAAATTTAAATATGAATTTTATATATATATATATATATATATATATATATGTCATTGCAATAATTTTAAATTTCTTGGGTGTGATAATGATATTGTGGTTACTTAAGAGATTATGTTGCTCATGGGAAACATGTGGTGAAGTATACTGACATCTGCAACATACCTTCAGGTTGCTCAGAAAAAACACTGAGTGGCCGAGCTAAAGTAAATATAGCAAAATGTTAACAATTAGTAAATCTAAATGAAAGATATATAAAGGTTCATTGTATCACTTTACACTTTTCCAAATGTTTGAAGCTTTTGAAAATACAAGTTGGGGAAAATAAAACCAAATGCAATTGTTCTTGAAATTCTTTATTTCATACGTCCATTTCAGCAATATTGAAATAGGTTTCTCAGACATGCACTCACTCTTTTTATAGATTTGAAATATGAAATGGTGAACAAATGCTACAAATTATAATCAAAATATAGCCAACTACTTTTAGAATAAGATAACAGATTTAAGCATTACGTTAAATTTCTAGCACAAATATAACACAAGAGGAAAGGACATTGGTGATGTTAAGATTCAGTCTAGGTTTCCCCCATCTTAATTTCTCTGCTCCCTCCCACTTAAAATCTTAAAAAGTTTTCATTATAAATTGTAAGTACAGGATTCTTAGAAAACAATAGAGTGATGAGTTGCATGATTCTCCTTTACAGGTACAATCTGGTCTTCAGCAATCTGTAAGCCATTGACAAAGTAACTCCATATCCAACAAAAAAACCCAAAGCACGATTTGGCTGGGGAAGGGGTAACAAATAGGAAATTGTGTGGTAGATCCGTGCTCCAACAAAGAGCCTGAAGTGCAGGATAGCGGTAGAGAGATCTGGACCACTTAAGGAATAGAGAAGGCCAATCCCAAGAAATGGCACGATATTTTCAAGGTCATTCAGGTGGGCTCTGTGGAGAAAGATGACTGTTAAACACCACTTTCAAACTTAGCAGAAACATTCATTTCGCGCCTCCTCCACAACTAAACGTGTGTTAATGAAGCTGAAAAATGCAAAGACAGATTTGTTTTATTCCTCTCAGATGGCCTTATTTCCTTACCTACATGGTTTTATTTAGAAGGTCTCATTATTTTTGTTTCTTTTTATGTTTAGTGTATCTCGGCCTATAACAGAGAAGGCACTTCCCACTTTCAAGAATATTAAAACTGTATCTATATAGTAAATCTCACTTTATTTTTGTAGATATGGAACACTGTTTCTTCCAGGGTTCATACAATAGCAAGTCAAGATTCTTCTGATAAAAACTCTTCCTCCCAAAGCAAGATAATCCTTTTGGTTATGATCTTTCTAAAGACTTCTCCCTCACTTCTGCTAGTCTTACTGAGACCATCCTTGCTCACTCACCCCTAACACAGGTTGCAAAGAATTAATTTACCAATTTAATACCAAGAATCTCATGCTCTCAACATCCAAAGAGCAGAATATATAACTAACCTTTCAAATATGGGTAAGATCTGAGCCAGTATATCCTCAAATTACAAAAAGAATTAGCTAAGTGAGGGGGCAAAGTAGAAAGAATACACAAAAAAATGATAATACAGAGAAAGATGTGTATCCTAAATTTTATCTTTACACCACAACTAGAAGAAAAAGTATAATTTAGGCACAAGTTTTCCTTTAATTCATGGCACCTGGGGTTTCCCTGGCAGGAATGTGAATACAAGGCACATCTCTTACTGACTTGATATTTTTTAAGCACTTAATTTTAAAATCTGATGTTTCTGTCTAAGTCTCCAGAATTAAAAATTACAGCTGAATCTAGAGTAAAAATGAAGGTTTTATAGAGTTTACCAGCTATTGATACATATTTCAAAATGAAGAATATTTCTGCTTTACGTTACTCTTTTCTTTTAGAAAAAAAAAAAATAGAATAGTGGCCTATTGTGTTCTCAATGATCTTCCCATCTTTTCCTTCCTCCTGTTTTCCATAGGTTGTATCTACGGTTGCCTGACAGAGATGATGACACATGAAGGTATAAAGAAGGTGACAGCAATCAAGAGAAGTAATGGTTTTGAAAGATTTAAATAAAGAATTACTTGTTCCTAATCAAAAGCAAAGCCAGGAAGATAGGCATGTCCCTGTCCCCTTTATCATAGAACCACCCAAGGGCTCCCGAGAGCAAAGCGGGCAAGAAAGGCTGGAAATACCATTTTCTACCAAAGAAGGGCCTGCTCCACCAATGACATCAGCGGTATTATTTGGCCCTCTGAATTCTGCTGAGCCACAGATAAATCTTCACCTCCACGTTAGTTTTGTCCTTCACACCATTCCAAGAGGACGGATACTTCAAATTTGGAGAAGACAGCTCCCCTGCCTTTACCCTTTATCTTCCTGGAGAGAGCTATGCATACATCTGGGCCCCGGCTTTACACCTGCTGCCTAAGGGACGGGGCCCTGGGTCACGTGGCTTCTATGCTATAAACTGTGTTGGGGAAAAACTGAATTTTCAAAGGCCAAAGAATGAAACTAGACCTTATCTTACACGGTATAGAGAAATCAACTCAAAATGGATTACAGATTTGCATGTATAATGATACCGTAAAACTCCTAGAAGAAAGCAAAACATAGAGGATAATCTCCTTGCCAAGGCAACTAAAACAGATAAAACAAACAAACCCACACGTGGAACTATATCAAACTAAAAAATGTCTGCTCAGCAAAAGAAACTATCAATAAAATGGAAAGGCAACCTACGTAATTGGGGAAAATATTTGCAAACCACATTATCTGATAAGGGGTTAATATCCAAAATACAAGGAACTCATACAACTCAATAGCAAACAAACAAACAAGCAAACAAAACAAATAACCCAAATTTAAAATGGGAAAAGGACTTGAACAGACTTTTTTTTTTTTTTTTTTCAAAAAATACAAATGGCTAGTAGGTACATGAAAAGGTGCTCAACTATCACTAATCATCAAGGAAATGCAAATCAAAACCACAATGAGTTATCACCTCACATCTATTAAGATGGTTATTATCAAAAAGACAAGAAATAACAAATGATGGTGAGGATGTGGAGAAAAGGGAACCCTTGTACACTTTTTTAGGGAATGTAAACTCGTATAGCCACTATGAGAAACACTATAGAGGTTCTTCAAGAAAATAATAAGAGAACTACTATATGATCCAACAATCCCACTCCGCATGTATATCCAAAGGGAAAGAAAGTATTGTCTTAAAGAGATGTGCGTAGTCCCATGTTCATTGCAGCATTATTCATGACAACCAATTTATGGAAAGAACCTGTGTCTGACAATGAAGGAATGAATAGAGAAAATGTGATATGCATACAGTGAAATATTATTTAGCCTTTAAAAAGAAAAGCATGTCATTTGCAACAACTTGAAGAAACCTGGGGGGCATTATGCTAAGTAAAATAAGCCAGAAAGAGAAAGACAAATATTGTATGGTGTCACTTATGTGGGGAAAATCTAAAAATGAAACAAAGTCAAACATAGAGATAGAGTAGAAGTGGTTGCCAGGGGTTAGGGGTGAAAGGGGACAGTAAGGGGAGTTTTGTAAAAGGGTACAAACTTTCAGTTAAAATATGAATAAAGGACCTAGCCAACTTGGCTCAGTGGATAGAGCATCAGCCTGCAGACTGAAGGGTCCCAGGTTTGATTTCGGTTGGGGGCAAATGCCCACATTGCTGGCTTGATCCCCAGTGTGGGGCATTTTAGAGGTAGTAAAACAGTGATTCTTTCTCATCATTGATGTTTCTCTCTTCTCTCTCTCTCTCTCTCTCTCTCTCTCTCTCTCTCTCTCTCTCTCTCCCTTCCTCTCTGAAATCAATAAATGATGAATAAAACAAAAATGATGAATAAGTTCTGAGGATAGAATGCAGAATGTATCACATGTATTATAGCTGATAACAACATACTGCATAATTGAAATTTGCTGAGAGTAGGACTTAAATGTTCTCACACACACACACATACACACACAAAAGGAAGGTAACTACGTGAGGTGATAGATGTGTTAATTAATCTAATGGGGGGAATACTTGCACAATAGATATGTATATCAAGTCATAATGTTGAATATCTTAAATGTCTTCCAATTTTATTTGTCAATTATACCTCAGTAAAGCTGAATTTTTTTATTTTCCTGACTTTATGATAAAAATTAAGAAAAATACCCCAGAATAAAATTCAATGTGCTTTTAGAATCAGTGCATTAACTGTGTTGTTAGGAAGCTGTGTAGATGATATCGTGGCTTATTGCTTTTCAATGTTCACTGCATTCTCAGTACATTAAACATAATATCTATAAAGGAAATAGAGAGGAGAGCTATATCCCACATTTATATTTTGAATCTTATGCAAAAGTACCTAGTTCTTCATCCTTTTACATAAGTTGACAATTTCACCTCTGGAGAAAGACAACAAAATTGTAAGAATCTACTATTCTCATTTTACCTCCTACCTATCATGAGTTTTGATATATTCCTACACAGAACAAAGTCATTAATCCCAAGAAAGTGCACAGAAATATAGCAAAATTGGCAATAGGTGTAATTGCAATGATAGTTGAAGATTCCTAGATCCCTAATTTTCTGTAATTATTACATGAACTAAGTACAATGGCTGACTTTTCATCCTTCTTCAAAACCCCAAAACACTCACTGAATTCCCTGACCAAAATTCATTGACCAAGTAAACAATTTCAGGAGATAGTGGGTTTACCTTCGTACACGTTCTACTCTGTCATCAACCCGAAGGTACTTCTTAGCATTTTCTCCTTTGCCAAAGCTGGCACAGTCTTCCGGGTTGGCAAAAACCTATTCCAAATACCAAGAAAACACCTTTCAAATACGAGATAACATCGCGGTATTCTAAGTTATTTTCATTTTAACATTAGAAACGGGCATTCATGATGGCCCTATGGAACGAAAATCTGGAGCAATAAATCAGACACAGGAGGAGAGGAGAGCATCTGTAGCTTAAATCTGAATTTTTATTAGCAGTGCAAAAATTTTTTGAAAAGAGAGGCATAAATAAGAACTTTAATAAAAACCAATGTATAACGAAGTGAAAAGGAAGCAACATGGAAAAGAGGGCATAATTCTAAGTCATCTAGACTATTATTATGGTGAACTGGCATTTTTTCATAGGGTGTTCAGACACCTTCTTTCCAGGGCATTAACACTCCCAACTAATTGCTCACCTGGAAGTCATAGGTTTACTTGCTAAAGATATTAGAAGGGCAAAGGGGCAATAAATGTACACTGTACTTTGCTAGAATAGGTGGACCTCTTTTTCTCCTTCTGAATTAACTAAAACTTCAGGTTGAATAATATAGTGAAATATAAGTAGCTGATTACATTCCTACAAATACATGATCTAGGGCATATGTTCATGTATTCCTCTCTATAATTATTATGCTATTTAAAATGATTTCCCCATTCCTTAAAACTATACGCATTTTAAAAATATTTAAGTATAGTCCATTATTTAATAATTTATAATAAATTAATGAATAAAAACACAAAGTATAAAATTAGCCTTAATTTAAGCTCAGAAATATAATAAATATTATAATATTTTTTATAATATGATATGAGTATTTATTCCAGGTAAAGATGCTGAGGAGATCTGATTAGCAGGAGTGTGATACAGTATCAGCTCTTGAAGTCAGGGCTGCCCATCTTGCTCCTAACCAACATGTGAATTTTGAGTCAGTAAATAATCTAATCTAATAAAAGAGTAATATGCAAACTAACCATCACTTCAAGACACCTAAGCCATGCCCACCAGCCAAGCCATGTCCACCAGCCAATCAGAGCGGCTGTATGCAAATTAACCCAGCCAAGATGCGGCCAGCAGCCACGGAACTAGAGCAAACAGGAGGTTTAAATTGCACCAGCGATGGAGTTGAAACTGCCTGCCTAGGCCAGCTGGGCCTCTGCTCAAGGCAACAATGTTTCAATTGTAGAAGATAAATAAATCCCAGAAACCGGATTCCAGCCAGCCTCGCTGGGACCTTGGGTCAATGGGAGCTGTGGGCAGCCTGAAAACTGCCCTCAGCCTCTCACCCAGACTGGCCAGGCACCCCAGTAGGGACCCAAACCCTGAAGGGACTGTGGGCAGCCTGAAAACGGCCCTCAGCCCCTCACTCAGGCTGGCCACACGCCCATGGGGTGAGGGTCCCCACTGGGGGGCTTGGCCAGCCTGCAAACAGCCATTAGCCCCTCACCCAGGCTGGCCAGGCACGCCAGCAGATGGACATCCCCCGAGGGGTCCCAGACTCTGAGAGGGCACAGGCCAGGCTGAGGGACCCCCCTGAGTGCACAAATTTTTGTGCACCGGGCCCCTAGTTGTATTATAATAGAAAGTATGTGAGATTTGAATTTAAACAAATGTGAATTTGTGCCTCAGCCTCACTACACTGATGTGAAACCTTGGGCAAGCTTTACACCTCTGACTTTCAGCTCCTCGGCTATAAAGTTAGGACACTAATGAGGATCTCACATGATTATGTGAAATGATCCCATGATCTGATACATGTAAAGAGCAGCATGACTCCTGCCACACATCAGTGGCACTCTCCAAATTCGAATTCCTCGGTCCTTTTCTCATAAGACGGGGTACATTTCCGCTATCCCTGGTGTCACTGTGCTTCTGGAGGATGAGGGGACCTGGTGGGAAGCAGCTATTTTATAGCCAGCTGCTCCAACACCTTGTCCCATTAGAGAGTTAAACACAGGTTATTTGCCCCATTAAAATGCAAATATCCTTGGGGAAGGAATTACACCTAAAGACAGTACAAAGAAATACCTTAGGAAGGACTATGACCTCTAGATAAAAGCAAGGATCTGGAGGGCAAAACCCAGGACAGGCACTAAGAGAGAAACAGGTGGTTTTCCTGAAAAAGAACCACACCGATGAAAACCCTTTCACTTTGTCAAGGTAGATTTGCTCAGCTCTCCTTACGCGTTGGGCCACTCCTTGCTTGAATACAGGATTGTGCTCCAAATCTCTCTACCACTTTCCTCCATGCCTCCAGTTTTGCTTTGTGTGTGTGTTTTTTTAATCATAATTATAATGCTGGGTATTAATAGTATTCATTTAAGAAATCAGAAATATACAAAATTCAAATGCCTTGTCCCACAAGAAGCTCTACTATGGGAATAACTTAAATTTTGTCCCCAAAGGCATATCATGACCAGTAACAGAGATGAAAATACCAGTTAATTGTCTGAAAAAAGACTATTTTGTTAATGCTTTGTTGGCAAAATTAACTTCAAAATCACAGAGAGTTGCCTTGAAAACTTTGATACTCCAGAAATCTCAGATGCTGAAGCAGCATGACAAAAGGTAAAATCCACAATGAAAAAAACCATTGACTAGTTCCTGGGGGAAAACACCTGTTTCATAAATATATTAAATCCATCTGTAGCAAATGACAGCATACTTCATTTGCAACATTGAACAATGTGCCAATGGACTTTACCAAGATAAAAAGATATTAAGAAAACTGCTTTTCAGAATTCCAACTCTTAAAAGTAAAAAAAAATTCCCTCAAATTTCTTACCTTTCTTGTCATTCTATAGAATGCAGTTGCAGTACTCATAAACATCATTTTTGAAAGAACAATCGTCGTATAGGAGGCAAATGCCATGAATACTTCATTTTCCATTAGTTGGGCAAGGTCAGCCATTTTTCAACTTTGATCTGGAATTATAAGCAAGATTTTAAAAAGCAGACATAAATACCCCAAATACCTTGATGGGCACTTGGTATAGATGGGCACACTGTTTTTTCAAATATCTCAAGTTATTTATAAAAAAAATAATAATCATTTAATTTTTCTTTTCTTTTTTTAAAAATATTTTATTGATTTCTTACGGAGAGGATAGAGAGTTAGAAACATTGATGAGAGAGAAACATTCCGCAACCAAGGTACATGCCCTTGACCGGAATCGAACCCAGGACCTTTCAGTCTGAAGGCTGACACTCTATCCACTGAGCCAAACCAGTCAGGGCTAATTTTTCTAAAATTTCAAAATAAGCAGTATTATTTTTTTCTAGTTCTATGTCATTAAATTTGACGACACCAAATGAGTAGAATGAAAATGAAAAAGGGCATTACAAGACAAAATAAACAGGCAAAAACACTGTAAAGATAGATTAAAGTCATATTTTTACATCAAGATGAAGCACAACTTGGACACAAAAGACCAAAGTTCATGGATTGAGCTCTTTAGAAATATCAAATTATGTAACAGTAGTACTATTAATGTTTGATGAGGAATGCCTAATTTCTTGTATAAGTTTTGCTTTAGAAACCAAACCTACAACTTTTTGTCATTTCAGTAGTATTCAAGATCTCAAGTTGCAAGAATTGAATTCCAATCCACCAATTTCTTATCCTTGGCTGAGAGATTTGGCTTCCCTAAGGCTAAATTTCTTCACCTATAAGATGGGACTTGTAATAGTTCCTAACTTATTGGGTTGTTGGGATTTAAATGAGATAACATATACTTAGTACAGCACCTCAATAAAATTTATTACAGCCTTATCATGATCATCACTATCACCATGATCATGGTCATCATTATTACCAATGGAGCCAACCATAAGATAGGCTTGCAAATGCAAGGTGAAAAACTGGCCTTTATGCTACTTTCATCGAAGGAATAAAGGTAGGAGGATTAGCTTTACATAACTCTTTAGGTTACTTCGCATGCCATATCTAATTCTATCTAAAAGACGTCAAGAATAAATTGAATGTACTATCCTAGCCTAGAGTTGAACCTATAATTGGGAATGTACTCAGGAGGAAAGCTAAGGCACACTAGTGATACTGAAGTCAAAGTAGGTACGGATTTAAGGTAACTCTTAAAATTTAAACTCCTCACATGACCTGGTAGTCATCATTTTTAACCTCTTTGTGTTCTGTTATCACTCTGCTATCTGCTTCTTCTATCTCTTTCAAATTAACACACATCTTTTCTCATACCCAAGCTTAGACACTATTTAATGTAGTGCAGTCTCTTCTACATAAAGTTCATTCCTGCCTTAAAAATTAAACCCCAACCCTAACTGGTTTGGCTCAGTGGATAGAGCGTCGGCCTGAGGACTGAAAGGTCCCAGGTTCCATTCTGGTCAAGGGCATGTACCTTGGTTGCGGGCACATCCCGTGTGGGAGGTGTGCAGGAGGCAGCTGATCGATGTTTCTCTCTCATCCATGTTTCTAACTCTCTATCCCACACCCTTCCTCTCTGTAAAAAAATCAATGAAATATTTTAAAAAATTCAACCCCTGCATGTAATTGTCCTATACCAACCTCTGTCAAACTCTAATCATTTTCTTCCCTACCAATAATCTATAAATTTTATCTTTCTCTACTCTGTTACTGGTCATATAGTTGTCTGTGCGCTACTGGTGAATGTGTTATAAACCACATACAACATACACACATATTTAATTTTATGTGTCACTGTGAGTCCATCTATGCCATGTACTTTATGTGCATTGCCTTCCATAATCTTTGTACCTACTAGTATAATATTAAAATCCTCATGAATAGGTCCATTTTACATTTGAAGACAATGGAAATTAGCTATGTTAAGCAGCAAAGTGGGAGTACAAACACACGTCTCTGACCTCACATCTCATACCCGAACCACACCGCACTGTCTCCTTCAAGAGATGGCAACTGCTTCATTCTGATTCAACACTGACTGAATGTGTGTTGTTACCTTCTTTCCTCTTCCAGTTATGTTACAAGGGGGCATTATTATTTCCGTTGTGCAGAGAAACCAGAGTTGCCTAAGTAACCCCTATTTTAAAGGGTAAGCCAAAAAAGTACTCAGATTTAGGCAAACAGAAATGATAGATTCTAGTCAAAAAGAACAAAAACAAAATACTTATGATAAATTAATTCACCTCCACAAGTCAGTAGTCTTGAAAGCACAGTATATGCGATAAATCCTCTGTGCAAGGTAATACTTTTAGTAACATTTAGCTGCACTTGTCTTAAGGGCTGAGGGTTGAAAGCCATGAATAGGCTGTTCTATCCTTCAGAGCTAAGTAATTAGCTTAATAAGAGACTCGAAGTCCTATGCTTCTGGAAAGTGATCTGAAATATTAAGGAAGTTCATTTCTTAAAAAATTAAGACAATTTTATCCCGTAGAAAGTGTTGCTATTTAACAATAATTTTAAAACTATAACTGCAGAATGAAAAAAAATATATTTATCAATGAATAAAAGTTCCGAGAATGTTCTCTCCTCGGGGACAATTAGTATGGGAAGAGAGAAAGTGGAAGCCTTCCAGAATGCTGGGAAAAGAACACACGGATGTCAGCAGTTGGAGCAAATGGGCAATGGGAAGCGTCTTTCAATGTGAACAATATACTGAGGGTGCGCTTCCCACAGTTTCTCAATCTCCAAAAATGTGGCTGAACTCGCCAGGCCTGTGGTTTTGGGAGATTGGCCAACACAGTCTCTGATGCCACACCCTGTTTATGTAAGTCTATGACCCACCTCCCCGGGACCAACATCTTTTACCAACACAGCCGAGGGCCAGGTGAGGAGGAGTAAAGGTAAGACACAAGAAGCAGGAGTCACCCATAGCATGAGAGAAGGTGCTCCTGGTCTAGACTTTTTTTTTCTTCCCCAAAGCTGATTTGCCAATAAGTTGCTTGAGCCTACATCATGGCTGGGCTCTGCACTCAACGAAAAATTACTGAAAAAGTTTTGCCGGAAAAATGTGCCAGGAGAAAGGAGGGCAGTATACAGTAGTAGTAATAAGAGGGTAAAATGTGAGATGATTTGAGTATTTTAGGAACAAGGTAGAAATAATCTAAGCACAGTAAGCAGAGCAAAATAGGAAACTTGGTTATAAATTACAGAAAACAAAGAATGACAATGCATGGTGTGTTCCTTCTATTGGCCATCGTTGGTTGACATAAAAGAGAATGTCTCCATCTGTCTCACCAGCGAGAGGGCTCAGGCCCCTCATATGGATGTGTCTGCCTGTGAGAGGACAAAGGGCAGAGGGAGTGTTGAGCACACACAGACTCTGGAGCCCGACTGGAGTTCAGCTGGATCTCGACTGTCACTTCCTAGCTGTGATCTCTCTCCTCCAGGGCCTACTTTCCTTACCTGTAAACTGAAATCAGTAACACTTCCTACCTCACAGGAACTTTGTGAGCATTAAATGAGTCATGTGTGAAGTACTGAGGAAAGTACTGGGCCTGGCAAGCGCTCTATAAGCATCAGGTCAATAAACTCCTACTTCGGTGTGGTTCTGGGCATCGGGCACATAATTTTAGGGTTTTCCAGAACCTTCACATTGTCTCAGTTGATTTGGAAAACTCTTCTACAGTCAGAGCACCTAATTATTTGTCTCCACCTTTAAAATACAAGGAAACTGGGGCCCAGAGAGGTAGAGGGACTAATTTGACCCAAATTCACAATTGAGGAATCCACACTGACACCCAGTTTTCTCAAGTGTTTACTCGGGGCTGGTTACACACCTTCAGGCTGACAATTCAAGATTACTCTGGTCTTTTGGGAGAATTTTTCTGTCAAATGCCACCTCTATCCCAGTTGAGTCTTTGTCTCTCAACTGAGAAATATTCCGCTTATCCATACAGGTTCTTAGCCAAAAAGAGCAAAGTTCTTTTATCCGTGGTTGCCTCTCCAAGTCAATATTGTGAAATACACGGAAAAATCTGGGAACACACCCTCAGGGCCATGACTCTGCAATTTCATACTTTCTGAAACGAACAGAAGGCTGCCCATGAGATAAGGCAAAAAGATAATTGAGGGCCCTTCTGTTACTGTTTATATAAGTTCTAGAATTTCCTGAAGGGATTGAGGTGACTGCAGACTTGGTCTCCTAGGAATCAGAGCCCAGGTGCTGGAGGAAATTGCTGGTGGCTGGAAGAAGGAGTGGGGGGAGGGGGAGGGGGAGGGGCATGTGGGGTGAGGCTGTTCGCAGGGGGGTGACACCCTTTTCCAACCACAGAGATTAAAAAGCTCCACTCCAAAAGCAAAACCTTAGAAAAGCGGCATTTGTTTGTCAGGGAGAGCAATATGCAAATGTGGACCAATTGCCGTTTTAAAAAGTCACTCAAGATAGTCAGCATGCAATAGTCCTATGTCTTTGGACACAGCAAAGGACAGCAAAGCCCCAAACAACGCAATCTTCCAGGCCATAAGCCCATGGGGCATGCAAAGGAGCGTCTAGCTGGGTGTGCACAGCAGGCCAGGGCCCTGAGAGCTCCAGGCTGTGAGCTGGACGCCTGGAAGGTTGCTAGATTGCAGCCCACTTGTCCTTCCCTGGGACAGAAGGCAGGGGGGACAGGAACAGGACAAAGCAACAGTGGTGCCCCAGGACTACCAAGAGGCCTCGAAACTATTTCAAAGGAAATGGGAAAATGGAAGTAACTCTTCTCTCCCCCCTCCCTCCCCCCAGTCCGCGATAACAATAATCTCTGAGGCCTTCACTCCCGAAAAAGGTCCCCTTCTCCTTTACTCCTTCCACATGGCTTCCCCCTCCAGGCTGGGGGGTGGAGAGAGTCTGCTGGGAGTTCCAGCCTTAGCCTCCCAGTCAACCGGCCATAAAAGCATCACAGGATCTCACCCAGGGCCTCCTGCACTTTGCGGTTGTTATTAATACCATTTCAAACGAGCCAACGTTTCTCTGCCTATCAGTGTGAACGGGGAGCACAGGCCCTATCTTTCAGCAGGTCCAAAGGCCAGTTTCACCAAGAAACAGCCGCTTTGGGACTTGACACCCTTGGGGTGAACAGAAGTTGCTTAAACTGCGGCGACTTCATATGCATTACCGCAATCTGCACGTGCTTTTTATGCCCCCAAAGTTCGGCGGTGGGGGGCGGGGCGGAGAAGGCCTTTCAAAGTGCATGAGAATAAGGAGTAAATCTCCACGGAAACCTGAAAAGATGACTCCAGTTTCCCTCCTGGGGTCTGACAACGGGACCCTTTCCCTGCAAGGATACAGGACCCTTTCCCTGCAAGGGTACACGGAGCACAACCGGCTTTCAGGAGGGACCAACTGAACAGCAGAGTCAGCAGCTAAATGGAGCAAAGAAGTTGCAGGCTGCCGGAGACGTCTCCAGCCTCCACCCACCTTTCCCTTTCGGCCCCCCACCCTCTCCACAGCCTCTCCCCCCCGCACCCCCTCCAGGCACCTACCGTGGGTCCCGGGGATCGCGGCAGGAGCCAGTCAGCAACCTGTCCCTGCAGGCGGGTGGCGGAACTGGGGGGCCTTGCCCTGCGCGGGGCGGACCGGACGCCCGCCACGCCCCCTCTGGCTAATTTCCTATTAGTTTCTCTCACCCCGGCCAGTCCCGCCCCTGCATCGCCTGACTTTCCTTCCCCGAGAAACCACCGCCTACTGGCTCCCCTCTTTGAACACTTGTATTTGGCGCCTGAAGCCGGCAGCTTTGCTTCTTGAGATGCCATTTGTCCTGGTCAGCGGGGCGGGGACGACAGCGATTGTGTGGGAGTGAGCAAGCAAGGCAAAGGCGGGTAACTTTTATGTAGCTGGAAACACGGTAAAAAGATCTCAACCTGGAGTCTTGAAAACATTAAAAGCTTTAAAGGACATTTAAATCTCAAGGGAGGGAATACTAATTAGATGTCATTGATAACATTATGTGCCCTTGAATTTCCCTTGTCCTGCATCCCTGCAAGGCAAAGGCTGGCTGGGACACATGTGAACATTTAGTAAATCTCACGGATATTGTTCCAAATCTGTGATCGCGGGCAACTTGCTTCCTCACTCAGCCCCCTTAGGTGCAGAATGCAAAGCGGAAGTGGAGACTATGGTAGTTCAGTTCATTACACAATCAGTTTAGTATGCCTTTTACAGGGACATTCGCAGAATGCATTAGGGAGGCAAAGCTATTCCAGCATCCACATCTACGTTAAGGGTATTTCCCAGCTTCCTCACCCCACAATGTTTATGGATCTAGCTCCCAAGGTTTATCTAAAAATGTTTAAAGATTTATGTTTTCCATCCATGTTACTCCTTTCCCGTGATACGTCTCACACATTTACCACCTGCTATGTGCAGTATGTTACCTTTTTCTTTTTAGTCCTAATGTCACCTCCTTCAGGCTTTCAGGAGTGCTCCCATAGCTACTGTCTTGGATTTGATTGACAAGTCCAAGCTCTACCCCACCAAAAAATAAATTAATGAAAAAGGAAATAAGATTTAGCAATTTGCTTTAGGACAGAGGAATTAATCATAGACCTGGGTACAATTTCTATATAAGTATATCTGTAGATAATGGGAAATCTGAAGACATTAGTGCTTCATTTTCATGTCTGAATCTTTTGAAAACAGTATTTATTCGCCTATCTTGTTAAAGGACATGGGAACCTGGCTGTGACACTAACTGGAATAGGGCAGGATTTGAGATAAGTATGTTCAGAATTCTCACCACAGGAGTTTAGTTCTACAAGCATTAAAAGACTCTCTTCATTCATTTATTTTAAGGTGATATGATCCAAATGTTATGGATAGCTTTACAGAAAGGGTACAGGCAGCTAAAACAAATAATTAGCTCTGCAAAGTTCCGGGTGAGCAGTTTTGTTTGTTTGTTTTAAATATATTTTTATTGATTTCAGAAAGGAAGGGAGAGAGGAGAGAGAGATAGAAACATAAGTGATGAGAGAGACAATCATTGATCGGTTGCCTCCTGCCCTCCCCATCCTGGGGATAGAGCCAGCAACCTGGGCATAAGCCCTTGACCAGAATCAAAACCGGGACCCTTCAGTCTGCAGGCCAGCACTCAATCCAGTGAGCCAGACCAGCTAGGATTCCAGGTGAGCACCTTTAACATGTTCCTGAAAAGCAAAGGAGCACCTGACTCATCTGATGCTCACATATAAAAGGTATTCAGACTTAATGAATCAATGAATAAAATACTGAGTTCCTGCCGTCAGTGAACAATGATTGCCTATCTGTTATATATCTGACACTATCTCTGGTATAGTATTAGCACTTGACTGTACTCAATTTACTACAACAGCCATTTTATGAAGTAAATACAAGGTGCTTGGCTTGATGCTAAAATCTGAAACCAAGATAAATAAAATCAATTAATTGTGCTCAAAGAGTTTCAATTGAGTAAACACAGAGCCAAAAGATTAAAGTTGCTATTGAACTTGAGGAAGAAAAGATTTCTATTTAAAAATGAGAATGAAAATTGGGGCAGGAACTAGGGCAATAACAGGGAAAAGGCTGTAAAAGAATTTACACTTTCTATTCATCTTTGATATATGCCCTTTAATCAGTGAAGAAGAGAAAGAGTTATTACTTGGCTTGCTTTAGTTTGGATAAAAGGAAAGGTTCAGACTTTGAACCCTTCTCCTCTCCACCATTTCAAGCCTATATGGAAATCTATCAGGGACACGGGAGCCAAGCTTTGGGACAGATAATTCCCTAGTAAATATTAAACCATCTAAAAGGGCATTGACTTGGGCTGGGGATAGCAAAGGTCATTCATTCAGCAAAGAGTAGCTGCCACAACAAAGAAAAAGGAGATCGAATTTGAAAGGTCTGGAAGAATAAAGCATTAGAAGTCTAGTAATTCTCGTGTTTTAAAAACAAAAGAGAAATATCAAAAAGGAGCACCATCATCACTAGACTAGGTTTCCAGTAATTAGGAAGGCATCGGGCACTGCAACAATGATCCTTTTAATTATCTTAGACCTTTATTTCCCTGAAACACACAGGTTAGGTGTCCCCACGATCTGAAACAAAGGGTGCATACCTTCCTTGAAGATTTCAGAAAACATGTTTTAAGATTCAGGAAGACAGAAAGTAAAATAAAAACATGCAACTTTCTAAACATACAGTTATTATTTTAGAATTATAATCTACGTTAAAGGTATACTCGATTGTTCATCTCCCCCAACAACCCTATAAGGGGGTTCTTATTTCTCCTATTTTATAGGTAAACCAGAGGCCCGGTGCACAAAAATTTGTGCACTCGGTCGGGGGGAGGGAAGGGAGGGTCCCTCAGCCCAGCCTGTGTCCTCTCTCAGTCTGCGAACCCTTGGGGGATGTCCACCTGCTGGCTTAGGCCCATTCCCTGGGAAATCAGGCCTAAGCTGGCAGCCAGACATCTTTAGTGCTGCTGAGGAGGCAGGAGAGGCTCCCACCACCACTGCTGTACTGGCAGCCATCAGCTGGCTTGTGGCTGAGCAGAGCTCCCCTGTGGGAGCGCACTGACCACCAGGAGGCAGTTCTTGCATTGAGTGTCTGCCCCCTGGTGGTCAGTGTGTGTCATAGTGACCAGTCATTCGCAGTGGTTCTTCTGTTAGGGTCAATTTGCATATTATCATTTTATTATATAGGATAGAGGCCTGGTGCAAGGGTGGGAGCTGGCTTGTTTACCCTGAAGGGTATCCTGGATCAGGGTAGGGGTCATATAGGGATGCCTGGCCAGCCTGGGTGAGGGGCTGATGGTTGTTTGGAGGCTGGTCAAGCCCCCAGTGGGGATCCTCACCCCATGGGGGTGTGGCCAGCCTGGATGAGGGGCTGAGGGCTGCCCTCAGCCTCTTTAGGGTGTGGGGGCATCCTGCTGGGGTGCCTGGCCAGCCTGGGTGAGGGGCTGATGGCCATTTTCAGGCTGGCCATTCCCCCTGGTGGCACAATTGAAACTTTGTACCCTTGAGGGGAGCCCAGGTCTGGCTGGAAGCTTGTGTTGCCCCTGGCAATCCAGACTCTCAGCCCCTCCTTGAGCGGAGGCCATGGCTGGCTGGAAGCAGGTATCTGGGGTTTATGATCTTCTATAATTGAAACTTTGTAGCCTTGAGAGAGCCCAGGGCCAGCTAGGACAGGCAGGAAGCTTGGCTTCTTCCATCACCAGGAGCAACCCAAGCCTCCTGCTGGCTCCAGCTTCGTGGCTGCCACCATCTTAGTTGGGTTCATTTGCATACTCACTCCTGATTGGCTGGTGGAGGTGGCTTGTGGGTATAGCAGAGTGACAGAGTGATGATTAATTTGCATGTTTCTCTTTTATTAATGTAGATACTCTGAGATCCAGAATAATTTGGAAGTTGTACTAACTTCAAAAATAAACTCTGGCCCTAGCTGATTTCGCTCAGTGTATAGAGCATTGGCCTGCGGGCTGAGGGTCCCAGGTTCAATTCTGGTCAAGGGCACATTGCTTGGGTTGCAGACTCGATCCCTAATAAGGGGCATGCAGAAGACAGCCAGCCAGTGATTCTCTCTCATCATTGATGTTTCTATCTCTCTTTCCTTCTCCCTTCCTCTCTGAAATCAATAAAATATATATATTTAAGGAAAAAATGGAAAAAATAAGCTATGAACCTTATACATATCTGCAGGACAAAAAGGTAGCCACATTGAGAGGACAAAGCTAGAAAAAAAAAATATTATGAAACTCATGCAGCTAATCCAGAGAATATGGTGTAGGATAAAAAAGTAAGTCAAAAGAATAGATTAGGATCCAGACACAGAATCACACCAATTGGTCAACTGATTTTCAGCTAAGGTACCAAAGCAGTTCAATGGAGAAAGAAAAGTTTTCAACACCTGGATAGCCATGTAGAAAAATACTTCAAACCTCTGAGAAACTAAGTGAGACCTTCAAGGATCTTAATGAGAATACCAAAAAAAAATGGAAAAGGATCAGTCAGAAATTAAGCATACACTGACTGAAATAAAAAAATAATATACAGAGATCCAACAGCAGACAAGAGGATTGCAAGAACCAAGTCAAAGATTTGAAATACGACGAAGCAAAAAACACCCAAACGAAAAAGCAAAAAGAAAAAAGAATCCAAAAATATGATGATAGTGTAAGGAGCCTCTGGGACAACTTCAAGCATACCAACATCAGAATTATAGGGGCTCCAGAAGAAGAGAAAGAGCAAGATATTGAAAGCATATTTGAAGAAATAATGACAGAAAACTTCCCCTACTTGGTGAAAGAAATAGACTTACAAGTCCAGGAAGCACAGAGAATCCCAAACAAAAGGAATCCAAAGAGGACCACACCAAGACACATCATAATTAAAATGCCAAGGGCAAAAGACAAAGGGAGAATCTTAAAAGCAGCAAGAGAAAAACAGTTAGTTACCTACAAGGGAGTACCCATAGGACTGTCAGCTGATTTCTCAACAGAAACTTTGCAGGCCAGAAGGGAGTGGCAAGAAATATTCAAAGCAATGAATAGCAAGAACCTACAACCAAGATTACTCTACCCAGCAAAGCTTCACAGACAAGAAAAAGCTAAAGGAGTTCATCATCACCAAACCAGAATTATTTGAAATGCTGAAAGGCATTCTTTAAGAAGAGGAAGAAGAAGAAAAAAGGTAAAGATAAAAATTATGAACAACAAAGTGACAACAAATACATATCTATCAACAAGTGAATATAACAATTAAGTCAATAAAAACATCTGATGAACAGAATAAACTGGTGAACAGAAGTAAGGGTATAGAAAGGGAATGGACTGACAGTTCTCAGGGGGAAAGGGGGTGTGAGGGGTGTGGGAAGAGACTGGACAAAAATCTTACATCTATAAAGACAGTGGTGGGGGTAAAGGCACGGGGGATTGGGGGGACAAGGTGGAGGGGAGCTATAGGGGTTTAAAAAAAAGGAACATCTGTAATAATCTGAACAATAAAGGTTTATTTAAATAAAAAAAGGGGAAAAAAAAGAAAACAAGCAACATGCACCATTGATTAATATCTCCATAATTGCTTTCGTTTCTTTAACATCAGATAAGCTCACTGACAACAATGACCAAGGATGTCCTGATAAAAGTTATCAGCATTTCCATCACGGATCCCCTTTTGGAAATAGTAGAGCCTCCCATGTGCTGAGAGAAATCTTGGCAGATCTTGTAGAAGCTATTCTTTTCTGCCAAACGGCTTTAAAAGTCTTCCTTTTCTCAGTCTCAATTTAGTAACTTTAGATCTCTGCATTATGTTGTGTTTTACATGGAGCTATTGACTTAAGCTAAGGAACCGTGAACAAGAATTATTTTGCATGACTAAGCTCTGGTATACCATTGTTAGACAGGCACTTTACAGTACCAAAATTTAGAACAGAACTGTCAAGCAAGCACATGCTTATACCAACGACTTCTATTTTCAAGCTACAGGCATGAGGTCTATGATGTGCAATAATAGAGTGAATCTTTGAATTCTTGTGAAAGCTCTTGATTTGACAGCCCTGGAAATGAAAGCCTGTTTCTTTCTAGAATAGATATATCAGTGGGAACAACAGTACAAATTTTCAAGCAGGGCTGATGTATGGCATCGATGCTAAAAAAGGGAGACTCGGTCACTGAGAGTATTAAATGGTAGTAAGAAGGATTGTATTTATAGTGCACAGAGGAAAAACTTAACCCAAACTGAGAACATCTGATTTTGCTCATCTGAGTGGGACATCTTTCCAATCATTCAACATAACTCTTATGGAGTTAACAATTTATATTATCTAAAAATTTTATCCTAGAAGTAATACAAAACTTTTATAAATGTTTCTCAACATTTTAACGCAAAGCTGAAGAATGGAACACATTTTAGCAAATGTTAATACATTTTATATAAATTAAATGTATCTTACCCTTCAGCATGGCCAGGTATGGCCCACCAGGAACATAGGACCAAACAATTTCTGTTTACAAAGTCGACCTTTTATCCCTTTAAATTTTTGTAGCGCTTCACTTTTTTTACAATTTTTTTCTACTGATAATTTGATTCTCAACTTTTGGACAAATATTTTCTTCCCTGTGTAGATTAGGCAACAGAAGAATAGAGACTAAATGTCCTTGAAAGGCCATATGGCAATGAAAAAATAGAGTGGGGGGAGAGAGATGAATAGCTGATCATGCTCACAGATACCTGTCTTTAAATATTTAAATATAAAATATTTTCAATATTTCTTTTTTTGGCCCAGAAAAGTGGTTAGGCTCTCCAAAATGAATTCATACTAATATATTTATTATTGTTGATTTATAAATCAGAATTCCAACTTATTAAATTTAAAAAAAAGAGTTCTGCCCTTGCCGGTGTGCGTCCGTTGGTTGGGTGTCACCTGGTGCACTGAAAGGTTGCCAATTCAATTCCAGGTCACAGCTCATGCCCAGGTTGCGGGCTCGAACCCCAGTAGGGGCCCTGGATTAGGCAGCCAATTGATGTTTCCCTCTCACATCAATGTTTCGCTCTTTCTCCCTCTCCCTTTCTCTCTCTAACGTTGACTTTTCAAGCATACACTGCTACAATCCTAGTTTTTAAGTATTTCCATTGATCAAAGTACTCAAATCTACTTCATAAAGAACTCCCATTAGGTGGAAAACCAAATGAGAAATAAATTGTCAAGAAAAAAAGAAATGCCGCATCCAGCTGCATTAGAACTTGGAGAATCATCTCAGGTTCTCTTCAATGAATACCTTCCAGGTGACCACAGGAATATTACCACAAATTTTTTTTAGCCTTTCTTCCCACCAGTACAGCCCTGCCTATTTGAATCTCCTGAAGCACAGCTCTGATCAAGCCACTCTTCTACTTGCTGCTTACAGTAGAATTTAAGAAAGTTAATGATTTCAACTATTATATATTTCCAATCTCAACTATCAGATCATAATCTTGTAGTAAAAGTGAAGTACGTGGGAAATTGAATGAGTCTTCCTGCCTGCTTTGTTGGCACTGTTACCCAAAGGAGTACTTATGTTATTAACAAGCTTCTCTCTTTGAAGAGTTTGAAAGAGTAGTTGGAAATTATTAAGCAAACATTTTTGGGGGGAAAAAAACAATAAATCTTAGTATATGTTTGTAAACGTGTGAAATGTGTAATTTACCATTTCCTGACACCCTCAAAAGAAGTAGGCAACTATGAAAGAGAGTTTAAATAGCTCTCTGGTAAATAAAAAGAGAGATAAAAGGAGGAGAGCGTTCTTAGAGCGAAAACCAGACCAGTAGGTCACCAGGAGCAGTCGAGGAAAGGGCTGAGAAAGAGATGAGCTGGCTGGTGAAGAAGAGACATGGCACTTCAGAAGTAGACATGTAGTTAAGTGAAGATTTTTACCAAGATTTCAGGGATCGTGTGTATTGTGACCATCCTTCTCTTTTCCCATTCAGTCTCCAGCTCTTTCTAAAGTCTTAGGGAGTTGATTTTCCTTCAGGATCTTATAAGAGGTTTTGAGCTGGGCTCCTACCAACGGTTTGAGGATGTAGAGGCCCCTTGAGCACAGCCATGTCTTGGTTGAACAACTCATAAACAATGAACATCCAGCAGGCTCAGATCACAGTTTCAGTTCCTCCTTGGGAAGAAACTGGCAATAATTAAATTCAATAACTTAATAGTTGGGAATGACTTGATTTAGATGGATTTTTCGCATATATGTTCTACTCTAGTTTTGTTCAGCAAACCTATGCTATATTTTGTTTTAGAATCCTTATTGTGAAGTTTCAATCTTTACTTGGGCACTTGCTTGTAGTGCAATCTACATAGATGGAAGTCTACCTATGACCTCAGTGGGAAGGTTGTTTTATTTTTTGTTTTCAATATGATCTTTAAGTACTGACTGGCTATGAATGATGATGCTCTCCAAGTCTGTCATCTCTTTGTAAGATCAATGACTTTCAATTCTCCTGCTCACAGGGAATAGTAAAGATAGGGGTGGAGTGTAAACTCCCTATTATGATTAAAAGAATTGCTTCCTGCTTCACATGAGATCTGAAAATAGTTTGCTCTACATTGACATTGACAGTGACAGGATGCTCTCTGTCAACACTAGGAAGCTTCCATCCCCTATAATCTTTTTCATCAATGGCTTTAAAATGCCAAAATATTTTAATGACAAATAAGTATACAAGTTATTGATATTTTAACTGTATAGGAAATTCTAGGCCAGGCAGAGAAAGTAGAAGATGAGAGGGAGAGTCCAAAGGTATAATTTGCTCTGGAATTGGTTAATTGACACACATTCCACCTGTTCCCATTGCTACACCTCACCTCTGTTGTTTTATCTGAGATTATCTTCTCACATTAGTCTGTCTAAAACCCATATAACCTAATCTATCTCCCATTTTCCTTAATTCTGAAACTCAGTTAAAAGTTATTTCATTATCTCTGAACTTTTGTACTATTTGCTTTCTTTATGACATGTATACATAATCTTGTAATTTTATTATTTTTGTAATATTTTAACACTCCTACTAAACTATCTGTATTCACTTGTAAATATATAGTATATGGTATAAATATAAGGCCCTGAGTTTGTTGAAAAGCAATGTGCACATGCACACACACACACACACACACACACAAGGACTAGAAGGAGAGATACAAAATGATTTTGTTTTCTCTGGTTTAAAGGCATCCATACAATTTCCATTTTCTTCCTTATACTTATCTCTGCTTTTGAAAATGTGCATCATAATATGTATTATTTTTTAATTTAAAATAAAATAATATATTTTATCAGAAATCTAACTATTTCATTGCTTCCTTTGCCAAAGGTACTTTAAGCCTTTCTTTTTTTCACAAGATACTGTCAAGTGGTATGAATAAAACACAAATCACTTACCATCTTTGGTTGCTAACTGGAAAGATAAATAATCTTAGTTCTTATGTTCATATAAAAACAAACTGTAGTAAAATCAGTTCAAGTTGTTTACAAACTAATTTTTAGTGGAATTATTTTTAAATGAAATCTAACACAGAATTTAATTATTTAAAACTAGGGGCCCGGTGCACAAAAATTTGTGCACTCAGGGTGTCCCTCAGCCCAGCCTGTGCCCTCTCGCAGTCTGGGACCCCTCAGGGGATGTCCACCTGCTGGCATGCCTGGCAAGCCTGGGTGATGGGCTGATGGCTGTTTTCAGGCTGTCCACAGCCCCTTCAGGTTTTGGGTCCCTACTGGGGTGCCTGGGCAGCCTAGGTGAGGGGCTGAGGGCTGTTTCAGGCTTTCAGGCTGCCCACAGCTCCCATTGACCCAAGGTCCCAGCAAGACTGGCTGGAGTCAGGTTTCTGGGGTTTATTTATCTTCTATAATTGATACACTGCTGATGTGAGCTGAGACCTAGGCAGGTAAGGAAGCCTCCTGTTTGTTTCAGCTCCGTGGCTTCTATAATTGAAACATTGTTACCGTGAGCAGAGGCTCAGCCAGCCTAGGCAGGCAGTTGCAACGGAAGCCTGCTATTTACTCTAGCTCTGTGGCTGGGTTAATTTGCATACAGCCGCTCTGATTGGCTGGTGGGTGTGACTTGCTGGTGGGTGTGGCTTAGGCATCCGGGAGAGGTGGTTAATTTGCATATTACTCTTTTATTTTTATTTTATTTTTTTCACATGCTTACCTTCTTATTAAATTTATTGTAGTGCCATTGGTTAATAAAATTATGTAGGTTTCAGGTATACAATTCTTCAATAAATCATCTAGATACTGTATTGTGTATTTACCACCCCAGTCTCCTCCCATCACCAATTACCCCCCCTTTTACTCTCTTTTGCCTCCTTCTATCCCACCCCTCCCCGTTTATAAAAGTTCCTAAGGATACTCCCTTTAAACTGCTCATCCAAACTGCAACACTATTTCCGCAACATACCACACCGTCCTTTAACGAATAACACAACACTGTGTCCCAAACCAACAAGTTCCCCTCTAAACACACCCAGCGCAGAGGTGAACAGAAGGGATCTACCCTGAAGGAGACACGCAGGAAACGAGCTGAAAGCCATGTGCTAGCAGGCAGGCAGGCAGGCAAACGGAAGGACGGGAACAGCAAAAGATAAATAAATAAATAAAGATAAAATTAAGACTCTCCTATGAACTGAAACATGAACAAGTGTTGAAGATTACCGCTCATCCGGCAGATTTTATAACCACCGGTTCGAAGGATGAGTCCACAGAACAAACCCGCGCATAACTCGGGCATGTGGAAATGAACGTGCAAATGGACGCCGAGCCGGCTTCCTCCCCAGGGGAGCGGGACGCCAACGAGCCTGACGGGCAGCCCCTGCGTGCGGCGCACGGAGACCCTGCTTTCGCACGGCTACCCTGGCGGCTTGCGGTGCTGCCCAACTGGTGCCGCAGACGCGGGCTCAGGTGGTGCCAAGAGGGGCTCCTGCGCACGGTTTTCCTCCGAAGCCCAGCTTTCCCCCCTTGAACGGCAGGAAGACGACATTAAACCCTCAGGCGCCCGCTCACCGAGGGCTGCAGTTCGGGCGTTGCCAGCGTCAGCGTGTGGGCAAAGGAGGTTTCGCGAGGGTCAGGCTGGGCAGCGCCGGGACCTCCTTTCTTTGGGGGGGCGGGGGACGCCTGCCTGACGAAACACAAGGACGGAGGCCCCAATACAACTCGGGGGGCTGAGGCAGCGTGTCCGCCGAGAGCCATTGCAAAGGGCGAGAGTGGCTGACAGACGCCGAGGGTCGAGTCATCAGCGCTCTCGTGCCTGCGGGGCTGACTGGGAGGAAGGGTGTCCCCAGCTCCCAGGCTTCGGCGTCAGCAGCTGGGCGGGCGGCGGTGCGCTGCTGGGAGGAAAGGTGCCCACCGGACATCCGGGATGGCCGAGGGCGAGGGACCCCTGAGACCTGGCGTGGAGTTGGAAGCCACCGGCGGGCAGTGCTCTCTGTGAGGAGTGTGAGGAGCTCCGAATGGTTCCGAATGGTTCCGAAAGGTTGGGGCCGAGAGGAAGGCACCGCGGAACCTTCGAGAGAAGCCTGACAGGGCGCTGCCGCTCTTCCGCAAGTTGCTGCCTCACGCGCCGGCCCAGCCGGCCTCGCTGCCCACTTCCGCTTCCGGTCGGTCGGCTATAGGGGGTCCAGATGAGGAGCGGGAAGGCGGGCATCGGATCCCTGGCGGCGGAGCAGCCTCCACGCCTCCGGCAGGGTCCTCGGCGAGGAGGGCCGGCGGAGCGGGGCAGATGAGGCGGCCGCCGCCCCGGGCCCCACCGTCTCCTGCGGGCGTGAGGGCGCTACTCGAAGCCTGAGGAAGCGAGGCCGGCGGCGGCCGGAGCCGGACGAGGCGGGAGCCTGGGGCCCTGAAGCCTGCGGCCCTGAAGCCTGCATATGACGCTTTTAGTAGATTAGATAATTTGTAGCAAGGTCTAAGTTCCTCAGATAGTCTAAAATCTTCAGTGATTAGTGAGTGCAAATATATAGTTCCTTAATTAGGAAATCCATGAATTACCCCCGTGAAACCTTGGGGTTCATCTAGCCCAGCATTCTCATTTTACCAAAAGGAAATGGAGGGACAGGAAGGCTATAACAACTGTCCAAGATCACTCAGCTAGTAAGTAGCACCTGCACTTTCTAAGTCTATTCTTGGTGTGACTGTTATATCACACTGTGCCAATTCTTGTCTGTGATTCTTTTAGAGCATTATGTCTCTCCAACCTAATTCCCAATGGTGACGTACATCGAATTTGAGCCCTAGAGTTCCTGCCCTCTGTTTGCACTCTGGTCTTCAATGTCTAGAGTCCAGCTTTCTTCCCAGACCTCGGGGAAGACGTCCCTGCCAGAGATCTGCGTCACCCAATGGCTGCTTTCCTCCCAGGGCTCATCCTCAGTGCCTGGCCTGTTGTTTGACTACTAGGGACCTGGTGCACAAAAATCTGTGCACTCGGGAGGTCCCTCAGCCTGGCCTGTGCCCTCTCTCAGTATGAGACCCCTCAGGGGATGTCCACCTGCTGGTATGCCTGGCCAGCCTGGGTGACGGGCTGATGGCTGTGTGCAGGCTGGCCAAGCCCCCCAGTAACGTCCCTCACCCCATGGAGGGGCAGCCTGGGTGAGGGGGTCAGGGGCTGAGGGCCATTTTCAGGCTGCCCTCAGCTCCCATTGAACCAATGTCCCAGCAAGGCTGGCTGGAATCAGTTTTCTGGGGTTCATTTATCTTCTATAATTGAGACACTGTTGCCTTGAGCAGAGGCCTAGGCAGGTAAGGAAACCTCCTGTCTGTTTCAGCTCCGTGGCTTCTATAATTGAACCATTGTTACCGTGACCAGAGGTCTAGCCAGCCTAGGCAGGCAGTTGCAACAGAAGCCTCTGGTTTGCTCTAGCTCCATGGCTGCTGGCCTCTATCTTGGCTGGGTTAATTTGCATACAGCTGCTCTGATTGCTGGGAGGCGTGGCTTGGCTGGTGGGCGTGGCTTAGGTGTCTCAGGTGATGGTCAATTTGCATATTACTCTTTTATTAGACTAGATGTTCCCATTGGAACATCGCTCCTCCTTTGGCAGACAGTGGAGATGGGTTTGAACATGAAGGTACTCTACAGCTTTCTGTCCCTGGCCTGATTTTGCAGTTGACAGCATTCTAGCCTCCAAATGCCTGTCTCTAAATTTACCACCCCCGGCCTGAGCAACACATCTAGATTCCCACCGCACACCCCCTCCCCACCCCCACCATTCTATTTGCTCTTTCTTGCTCAACCCGTAGGGAAAATGCTTGAATATTTCCTACCTTGGTCTTCTCGGAAAGAATTGGAATGATTCATCTCTCTCTCTCTTTTACTTTCATGCGCACAAGTCTACAGGTAATGATGTAAGACAACAAATGACTAAGTGCTCAAGTGAGTAGAACTGGCAATACAAGCTTCAATGGTTTAAAAAGGAAAGATCAATATGGGTGAAAATAAACAGAAAAAAAAATGCTTTTGAAGAAGACAGAACATCTTTGGATAGCTAGGAAGGGGACAATCTGAGTAAAGGGATAGACAGGAATATAGAAAGATTGACTGGATTAATAAAGAAATATTTGTATCCCCTGATTCTTGCAAGATTTTTACCATTGGAGTTAAGATTAATTATTTTATATAATTTACTAGGGGCCCGGTGCACAAAAATTTGTGCACTCGGGGTGGAGGGAGTCCCTCATCCCGGCCTGCCCCCTCTCACAGTCTGGGACCCCTCAGTGGATATCCTATGATGGCCCCAGTCTGCCAGGCGCCTTTTGTGTGTGTGTGTGTGTGTGTGTGTGTGTGTCACCACTGGGGACCTGCCCCCAGCCACATCTGAGGCTTGGAGCAGTCCTCCTGTGTGTGTCTACCTGCTGGGGACCTGCCCCCAGGCACACCGTGGAGGCTTGGAGCAGGCACCACCTCTATGCTGATCTCTCAGACTCTTGCCCTCCCCTGCATGTTGTTCTCTTTTTTGAGCTGTGACCAGGGCTGGGTGCGGCCTGCCTCCCAAGCTTGCCTACTGCCCATCTTCCTCCAGCCTCCAGAAAGCAGGGAAAACCCCGCCTTGTGGTCAGGCCAGCCTTTTCCTGCTCCCTGATCCTCGGAAGGGACCTGGGAAGCCGCCAAGCAGGCCACCAACTCTTTCCCACTCACCCGTCCCCTGCTGCCTTCCTTTCCCCCTTCCCGGTGCCGCCAAGGGGTCTGGGGAGCTGCCAAGCAGGACCCCGGCCCCTGCAGCCTTGCTTTCCCGCTCCACGATGCCCCTCAAAGGGCCTGGGCAGCCACCAAGCAGGCCGCCGGCCCCTTGCCGCCTCTTACCCGCTTCCCGGTGCCCTCCAACCCTGCCGCCTCTTTCCCATCACGGGTCCTGGGTCCTGCGCTGTCCCGCCCTGCAGCCGCTCTGTGCACTCGGGAGGTCCCTCAGCCCGGCCTGTGCCCTCTCGCAGTCTGGGACCCCTCGGGGGACGTCCACCTGCTGGCGTGCCTGACCAGCCTGGGTGAGGGGCTTTAAGGCTGCCCACAGCTCCCATTG